>PVJI01025060.1:0-21015 GCA_004026765.1 Micronycteris hirsuta | reverse complement strand
CCCTCCTCTGCCTCCACCCTCCCCCTTGGTTGTGTCCATGTGTCCTCTATAGTGGTTCCTGAAAATGCTTCTCCCCACAGTCCCCTCCCCACTTGCTATTGTTAGATTGTTCTTATTTCAATGTCTCTGGTTATGTATTTAAAAAATTTTTTTTAAACTTATTTTTAGAGAGAGGGGAAGGGAGGGAGAAAGAGAGGCAGAGAAACAGCAATGTACAGTTGCTTCTCACATTGCCCTCACTGGGGACCTGGCCTGCAACCCAGGCATGTGCCCTGACTGGGAGTCGAACCGGGACCCCTTGGTTCCCAGCCTACGCTCAATCCACTGAGCCACACCAGCCAGGGCTTCAATGTCTCTGGTTATATTTTGTTTGCTTTTTTCTTTTGTTGATTATGTTCCAGTTAAAGGTGAGATCATATGGTATTTGTCCCTCACACCTCGCTTACTTCACTTAGCATAACACTCTCCAGTTCCATCCATGCTCTTGCAAGGGGTATAAGCTCCTTCTTTCTCTCTGCTGTGTAGAATTCCATCGTGTAAATGTACCATAGTTTCTACATCCACTCATTTGCTGATGGGCACTTAGGTTGCTTCCTGCACTTGGCTATTGTGAATTGTGCTGCTATGAACATTTGGGTGCATAGGTTCTTTGGGATTGGAGTTTCAGGGCTCTTAGGGTAAAATCGCAGCAGTGGAATTTACTGTGTGTTTACCCAGTTAAGTCAAGTCTTTTTCACCATTTATCAACCCACACCATCTTCTCTCTCCTCTTCCCCGTTCCGCCACAAACACTAAAGTGTTTGCTGTGCCTATGAGTTTATCTGTCATACTTTTTGCTCAATCTCATGTCCCTTCCCACGCCATCCAGACAGCCCTTCCCCACATCTGTGAATCTGCTCTCTTCCTGTCCCATCAGACTTTATTATTGACAGGCTTCCGTTTCCCTTGTCAGGTCTGGCCTTGAGAGAAGAGTGAACAAGGAGACCCTCAAATATTTTGTTTTTTTTTCTAAAATGTATTTCTCAATGTTACGTGTAATGTATATCATTTGGACACTCCCAGATTGCAAAACAGGGCTTAAGAGACAAAACCACTCCATCACTCCTGTCCCCCTAAGCTCTTGGATTCCCTTCTTCACATCAAAGGACGGAGCTGTAGCTTTTCCATGTCCCAGTTTCTGGTCCATCACTGAGCTCATTCTTGAGCCAACCAGATAGAGCTGCAGATGTAAATGCAGAACCTCTGCCTCGTGGGCCCGAATTAATAAATTCATTTAAACCAATTCATGTTTCTTTTTAACATTATTATCCACCATTCATTATTTGCAGACATATTGTATATTTTTCCTTTTGTATATATTTCAAAACGCAGGTTGTGTTCTAGTGGAGCACACTTCCTCGTGGGTCTTTCTCTGTCCCTCACCTTAGGGCCCTGCGGGGACCTGAGTCAGGCAGCAGTGGCCACAGGAGAGGTCACTGCCATTCTTACCCTCGTGTGTTTCCCCTTGCACATTTTCCATTCTGTGACAAGTCATGAACTGTTCTAGTTTACTCCAGTGTCAGTGACATCTCTACAATGAACCGTTCCAAGTTTTCCAACATCAGGCTTGGAACCATTGAGAACTAACACCACTCTTTTCCTGAAGCTCTTCAAGCTGCATGTGGAGTGTTGGGTATCATCATGGAGATCATCTCAAGTGACTATAAAGAGCAGCCGCCCCCTGGCTGGTGCAGCTCAGTGCATTGAGTGTGGGCTGCGAACCAAAGGATGGCCGATTTGAATCCCAGTCGGGGCACATGCCTGGGTTGCAGGCCAGGTCCCCAGTGGGGGCCATGTGAGTTGCAACCACACATTGATGTTTCTGTCCCTCTCCTCTCCCTTCCTTCTCTTCTATATAAAAATAAATAAAATGTCTTAAAAAAAAAAAAAGAGCAACCGCATGTCCTCTGCTGTGGGCCACAAAGAAACTCCTCCACACACCTCTGCCATCACCGCAGACACTGGGACTAGAGACCAGGGAGCCCATGGGCTGCCCCCGCGGGCCTCACTCCTGCATCCCGTGATGCTGTAGCCCAGGACTTAGACGTCGTCCTGACTGGCTGGACTCTGGAAGCAGAAATTGGTTTTGAACTCTATTGATTGATTTTCCTTTATTTCCACAGACACTGTTCCTCATGTTCTGTCCGATGGCCGACACCATCCTGCACACCTGTCACTACCGAGTGTCTACCGATCATGTGTCTGATCCTTAGTGAACAAAGGTAAGTAAACAAAAATATAAATCTGTTACTCACAGAAAGAAAACAGCTCTCCTTCTGATTCAGAAGTGACCAATTAAGGGTCTTTTAAGTATTTTTAGAATGAAACTCGTTGGGGTAACTTTGGTTAATGTTCTGTAAACTTCGGATGTACAATTTGTAATGTGACAGCTGCCCCCTCTGTGTGTGCTCCCTCCCCAGGGTCTGATCCCCTCTGTCACCTGGGGTTTGACCCCTTCAGTCCCTCCATCTGTCCTCACCCCCTTTCCCTGTAATCTCCCACAGTGCTGTCTGAGTCTGTGAGTGTGTGTGTTGTGTGTGTGTGGTCTTTCTTTATCCCTTTTACGGAAGGGACACGACAGAGTGTCATCTTGCCCCCTGACTATCAGTGTCCTGCTCTGTGAGGTCGCACTGTGACAGGCATCGCGTGACAGACAAGGGTCTCCTGGGTGTTTGCCCATGGAGAGAGGGACCTTTCTGCACACCTCTTCCCCATTTAATTGTAAACAATATTGACATGTATCTAAGTATGGATTTGAAACACTGGCCATGCCCGGCCCGGCATCTCCCATGGTGAGAGCATCCACCCGACAGGCCGAGTTTGCACATCGATTCCCCTGCCGGGCACCTTCAAGAATCCACCAGTGACTGTGTCAGTAATTGTACAAAAAGTCAATGGTTATCTCTCTCTCTGGCTCTGTGTCTCCATTCTCTCTCTAAAATTCAATACATATTTAAAAGTGATAATAATGATGAAGTAAAATAGTGGCCAGCAATCATATACGTGCATACCTGGTCATCTGTGCTCCCTGTCAGATTCAATGAGGAGGGGCATGTGTCCCCACGGGAGGTTTTCCAGACCCTCTGTCCTTCCTGAGTCTCCCTGAGACGGTCTGTTGTGGGGCAGAGGTCCGTGTCCTGGCAGTGCCTGCCTGTCGTGCTGAGTGACCTGGAAACCAGGCCACGGCTTTCCCTCCCCTGCCCACAGGTCATCAGAAGGTCCCTGCATGCCCACAGGTGCAGGTTGAGAGAGGGACACGCTACAGACCAAGGCATTTGGGCCACGTCTGTTCACACCGTGTTTTGCTGTGTATAACACACACCCACGTTTTGACCCAACATTCAGGAGGGAAATCTTTCGTTTTAATGTTTTAAGTTAGTTTTCATTTATTGAAATTTAGAGTATTTCTTTTGTATTATAAAGCATTTTTATCGTTTGTTTTTGAACATATTATGGCATCAGAAATTTTCTGTAACAAGTAATTACAAAACACAGGAAGAGATACAAGGTACTTCAGTATTGTGTAATGTTGCCTCCTTATTTCTCACTCAAAAATGTGGGCAAAAACGTGCACATTATACACAGCAAAATGCACCAAGTGACATGTGTCCCTAGTGTTTGCTCAGGTAAAAGGACATATGCACCACTTTTTTAAATGGCATTTTTTTGATTATTCTATTACAGTTGTTGTTATTTTTCCCCATTGGCCCCCCACCCCAATCCCCTAGTCCTTCAGGCGTGTAAGTTCTTTGGCTGCTCCGTTTCCTATACTGTTCTTTACATCCCATGGCTATTCAGTAACTACCTATTGGTGCTTCTTTTTTTTTTACAGATTTTATTTATTCATTTTTAGAGGGGAAGAGAAGGAGAGAAACATCATTTTGTGGCTGCCTCTCACGTGTCCCGTACTTGGGACCTAGCCTGCAACCCATGCCAGTGCCCTGACTAGGAATCGAACAGGCGACCCTTTGGTTTGTAGCTCGCACTCAGTCCGCTGAGCTACACCAGCCAGGGCCCTGTTGGGGCTTCTTAATCCCCTCACCTCCTTACCCATTGCCCACACCCCCTCCCATCTGGCAGCCTTGGAAATGCTCCCCATAACCTCGATTCCGTCTCTGTTCTTCTTGTTTGCTTAGTTTGTTTTTTAGATTCAGTTGTTCATAGATATGTATTTTTTGCCATTTTATTGTTCATAGTTTTGATCTTTTTTCTTAAATTAGTCCTTTTATCATTTCATGTAATTATGGCTTGCTGCTTTAGTTTTTACTTGTCTCATAAGCTCTTCATCTGCCTTTCGATCTAAATGGTAGCTTTGCTGGGTAAAGCGATCTTGGCTGCAGGTCTCTGCTTTTCATAACTGTGATATTTCTTGCCAGTCCCCTCTGGCCTGCAAGGTCTCTTTCGAGAAATCAGCGGACAGTCTTATGGGAACTGCCCTGTGTGTAACTAACTTCTTTTCCCTTGCTGCTTTTAAGATTCTCTCTATATCAAGCCTTGAAATAAACCCAAGTCTCTACGGGCAATTAATCTTTGACAAAGGGGGCAGAAGCATAAAATGGAATAAATGGTGTTGGGAAATCTGGACGGCTACATGCAAAAAAATGAAACTCGAGCACCAACTTACACCGTACACAAAAATACAATCAAGGTAGATAAAAGACTTAAATATAAGTCTCAACACCATAAAAGTCCTAGAGGAAAACATCAGTAGGAAAATCTCAGACATTCCACACAGCAACATCTTCAATGATATGTCCCTAGAGCAAGGGACATAAAGGAAAGAATAAACAAATGGGACCTTATCAAAATAAAGAGCTTTTGTGGGGCTAAAGAAAACAGTATTAAAATAAAAAGAGAACCAACCATATGGGAAAACATATTTGCCAATGATACCTCGCACAAGGGTTTGATCTCCAAAATATATAAAGAACTCATACGACTCCACTCCAGGAAGAGAGACAACCCACTTAAAAAATGGGCAAAGGACATGAACAGACACTTCTCGAAAGAGGACATACAGAGGGCCCAGAGACATATGAAAAGATGCTCCACATCACTAGCCATCAGAGAGATGCAAATTAAAACCATGATGAGATACCACCTCACACCAGTCAGAATGGCCATCATCAACAAAGCAACAGATAACTGTTGGAAGGGATGTGGAGAAAAGGGAACTCTACTGCACTGTTGGTGGGAATGCAGACTGGTGCAGCCACTGTGGAAAACAATATGGAACTTCCTCAGAAAAGTAAGAATGGAACTGCCTTTCGACCAGCAATTCCACTGCTGGGATTATACTGTAAGAACCCTGAAAAACCAATCCAAAAGAACCTTTGCACTCCTATGTTCATAGCAGCACAATTCACAATAGCCGAGTGCTGGATACAACCTAAGTGCCCATCAGCAAATGAGTGGATCAAGAAACTATGGTACATTTACACAATGGAATTCTACGCAGCAGAAAGGAAGAAGGAGCTTATACCCTTTGCAACAGCGTGGATGGAACTGGAGAGCATTATGCTAAGTGAAGTAAGCCAGGCGGTGAGGGACAGATATCATATGATTTCACCTTTAGCTGGAACATAATCAACAAAAGCAAAAAGCAAGCAAAACATGACCAGAGACATTGAAATTAAGAACAATCTAACAATAGCTAGCGGGGAGGGGGGACTGTGCAGAGAAGGGTTTTCAGGAACCACTGCAGAGGACACAGGGACAGCAAAGAGGGTGGGAAGGGAGGTGGGGTTGGAGGGGGGAGGGGGAGGGGAGGGGAGAGGATGCAGACTACTGTAATTGAACAATAACAAAGTAAGTATAAAAATAAAAAAAAATTAAAGTAAGAAAAAAAAGATTCTCTCTGTAACTTTAACCTTTGACATTTTAATTACGATGTCTCTGTGAGGGGCCTCTTTGCATCCGTCCTGTTTGGGACTCGGTGCTTCCTGCACTTGCGTGTCTATTTCTTTCATCAAAGTTCTTTCATTATCTTCTCAAATTGATTTCCAGTATCTTGCTCTTTCTCCTCTCCCTCTGGCACCCCTGTGATGGGAATGTTGGACTTCTTGAAGTTGTCCCAGAAGATACTTATACTATTCTCATTTTTTGGATTAATTTTCTTCTTTTTATTCTGATTGATTGGTTTTTGATTCCTTATGTTCATATCATTGATGTGATTCTCCACTTCATCCAAAATACAGGTAGCCTCCCTGTAACTTGTTACTTCAATGAGGGTGTCCTTCATTTCTGACTGGATCTTTTTTATGCTGCTGAGGTCCTCACTAAGTTCCTTGAGCATCCTTATAACCAGTGTTCTGAACTCTGCATGTGATAGATGGCTTATCTCCATATTGTATAGATCTGTTTCTGTAGTTTTGATCTGTTCTTCCATTTGGGACATGTTTCTTTGTCTCCTCATTTTGGCAGTCTTGCTGTGTGTGTTTCTGTGGATTAGGTAGAGCTGCTTTGATTCTGTATCTTGGAAGTGTGGCTTAATGTGGTAGGTGTCCTGTAGGACCAATGGCACAGCCTCCCCTACATCCCGAGGAGGGTACTAGAGGTGCTCCCTTCAGGTGCACTGAGTGCACCCTCCTCTTGTAGTTGAGCCTTGGTTGCTGTTGGCAGGTGAATGGGAGGGATTTGCTAGGCCAGTCGCTGCAAGGACTGGCTGTGACCACTGACTACGGACCACCCACCTCCACCCTCTGTGGAGGATCAGCTGTGCGGGGCCAGGGTGATGGTGCTGGGCCGTGGCCGGTAGCTGTCCGCTGGGTGTGCAAGATCTGGGGTTTCCTGGGTGGTGCAGGCCAAGGTCAGGCCTCACCTGAGTTTCTCCCGGAGCACCCTGCCTGAGCTGTAGAGCAATCTGAGTGGCTGCTCTTGTGCTGGGCTTGGAGATTCCCAGGGGAGGCCACGCTGTGTCTCTAGGCTGGCGGCTGCTAGAGCCACGCCTGGGCTCACTGAGGTCAGCTGCTCGGTGTCTGATAGGATTTAGGAAGAGATGAGGCTTGTGCCAGGCCAGCCATTCCTGTGGGAAAGCATCCTGGGTGGGCCCATCGGTTGGGTTGGGCAGGGTCTCTGGGGATCTCCAAGGCGGGCCAAACAGTGTTAGCCAGGTTGTTGGAGTCTCAGGTATGGAGCCAGCTTGCCAGCTCTGTCCGGGCGGGTATGGAAAAGGGACAATGGCCTCTGCTCGCTTGGGTGTCAGACACTTCGGTTTCTCCCTGTGTGCCACCGGTGCCTTTCCAGGTGCCACTCTCGTGGTGGAGCTCAGAGGGAGTGAGACTGAGCAGGGGAGTCCGTGTGTGGGCTCTTCAAGAGGAACTGCTTGGGCTCCAGCAGTTTCTTCCACTGACTCATTCTGACTTGTTTGTGCAGCCAGAAGCTGTGTGTTCGGGGTTGGGACTTAGACTCCTCCCTCCCGAGACGCCGTCCTGATTTTTACCCACCACACGTGGGTGAGGGACCAGCCCGTCCACGTCCGCACGCCTCCTGCCACCCTGGATGGATGTGGTTTCTTTAATTCCGTAGTTGTTGGACATCATTTCAATTCGATTTCTGGTGGTTCAGAGTGATGGTTGCTCTGTATTTCGGTTGTAATTTTGATGTGATTGTGCAAAGAGATGGGGCATGTCTACTAGGCTGCCATCGTCACTGGACGTCCAATAGGTACCACTTTAAATGGATGTCTAGTCTTCCCTTGGGTGACATCACACCCAGGTGATAATGGAGAGGTCAGGGCCCATGGGAACCTGGTGACCCATGGCAAAACATTCCTTCTTAGAAAGCAAGGAAAGCCTTTGGGATAAATGATGGTGCCTTTCCCTGAATTTTTGTTCTTTTCACCTATGACTTTCTTTGGGCTTCAGATGGGATGGAAACCACCTGTGATGCAGGATGGCCCTCAGGCCTCCTCAGAGGCCGCTGTGGGCAGTAACCTGTGGAGATCAGACCCCTGTGGACACAGATTCCTGCCCAGTTCTCCACAGCCCAGTGACCCTGAGTGTCAGCTTCCCTGGCGTCTGGGTCCAGTTTTGCTCTTTCTCTGAGACTCAGAGGTAAGGACTTCTCTGAGGGCTTGCAGCCCTGGTATCCATTCTCCACACACTTCCTCAGTCATGACACCAGAGACAGAGGATGGGGACCCTTAGATTCTTGTTCTGTGGCTGGAGAAGAGTTTGCAGGGTGAAGAAAAGCTGGTTTTGCTCCACTTAGCTGCCTTTTCAGGCATGAAGTATATTTGCCAATCTTGACTCAAAAGATACGGCTAGTGTTTTTACTCAAAAGGACAGCAGTCTTTGCGTGTGATATCGAGACCTTGACTGAGAATCCTGAGTATGTGTCCTGGGATTCACCCCAGGTCTTCCTCAGTCAGCAAAAAGAACCTCGATCCACCAGTGAAACTTGTAGCACCGTCACGTCCGTGGCAACACGTGCCCAGGTCACAGAGCAGGTGGCACAGCAGGCGCCCCTGTCCCAGAGCCTCTGTGTCTCTGAACCCGTCTGCCACTGAGCAGCTTCTCAGCTCCCTGCACACCTGGGCTGGAGGCCCCGGCGCAGCTGAGCAAGGTGCTGCCTCCAGCAACCAGAGGCCCCTGAGCGCTGGGCTCCTTCATCTTGTGTTGCAGGAGGGGCCACATTCCACAGATTACTGCTTACCTTGCAGCTGTTCCCTGTCCTGGTCTGTGTCGCAGAATAACAATTCAGTGAGTGAGAATCCCCCTGAATGTGAGTCAGATTCATTCTGAAATTCTGACCCTAGAGTCTGTCAGGAAATGTAGAGTGGTCCAGGCAGTGTCATGTCATCCTAACAATGGAACAGCGGGAGGGACGTGCTGTGGGTGGAAAAGGCAGCAGGACCTCTGCAGACTAGGTGGGGACACAGGGCTGCAGAGGGGTCGTGCCCCGAGGTGGAACACTGAAGGGACGTGCAGGCCTTGCTGGCTGAGTGAAAACAACTTTGGTGTCCTTTGGTTCACGTGACTGGAAAGGCATTTGCAGATCCATAGGTTTATGAGGGTTTCAGGAGATGTGGGTACCAGGGGATGCAGGTACCAGGAGATGCAGGTACCATGGGATGCGGGTACCAGGGGATGCGGGTACCAAGGGATTCCTGAACTGAGGTTACTCAACCAGGGTAACCACGTGGCTGCCGCAGCAGTTAGTGGCACGTGTAGTTACAGTTTGCCTCAATTTACTGTCATTTTCTGTTTTTTCTCCTCTTCCTCTTCCTCTTTTTTTGCACAAGTCTAATTAGACGTGTGATGTTGGTGTTGTGGGAATCAGCACCCCTGCCTCTTCTAAATCCACGTGTGTAGAGCTCACACATCTGCCATCCACCCAGGTGTGTGGAGCTTCTGACTCACTAGCGTCCTGGGCGTGGGCAGTTCTCACAGCTTCTGTTTAGACTTTCCCACCATGTAACCCTCACTGCCCAGTGAACCTGTTTGGAGTTCCTTCAGCTGCCACGTCTATTTCTCTTCTGCATTCTAGCATGAAGGGACAATGACAGGGTGGGCCCAGTGACATGAAGCCACTGCCAAATGGTCCTGAGCTAAAATTGCATTGCCTTAACCTGCCTGCAAAAGCGCCTGGTGTCAGTGCAGGGACACGGTGACACTGGGTTCCTCGTCCAGGTGCCGTTCAGAGCCAGGGTCCGTAGTCTGTGGATTGTCTGTTTCTCTGCTTTTTCTCCAATTCGCAGTTACCCTGGTGCAGGCTCTCATTTTCTTGGGGAGGAAGGAGGGTGGACAGTGGAAATGTTCTGTTGTGTGTTGGGGTTTCGTCCAGAGGATCAGGTCTTTCCTTCACTGAAGTATTCAAAAATGTAAGTGTCTCCAGACAGGTTGTTGGTAAAGGCACAGACTGAATTTTTTTTCTTTTTAAATAATTACTTTATTGTTGTTCAATTACAGTTGTCTGCTTTCTCTCCTCTTCTCCCCCAACCCCCTCCAACCCCACCTCCCTTCCCTGCCTCCCTCCTCCCCCTTGGTTCTGTCCATGTGTCCTCTACAGTGGTTCCTGAATACCCTTCTCCCCATAGTCCCCTCCCCTCTCGCCTCTGGCTATTGTTAGACTGTTCTTAATTTCAATGTCTCTGGTTAAGTTTTGCTTGTTTTCTGCTTTTGTTGATTATATTCCAGCTAAAGCTGAGATCACGTGGTATTTGTCCCTCCTCGCCTGGCTTATTTCACTTAGCATAACTCTCTCCAGTTCCATCCATGCTGTTGCAAAGGGTATAAGTTCCTTCTTCCTCTCTGCTGCGTAGAATTCCATCATGTAAATGTTGTACCATAGTTTCTTGATCCACTCATTTGTAGATGGGCACTTAGGTTGTTTCCAGCACTTGGCTATTGTAAGTTGTGCTGCTATGAATATTGGGGTGCAGAGGTTCTTTTGAATTGGTTTTTCAGGATTCTTAGGGTATAATCCCAGCAGTGGAATTGGTGGGTCGAAAGGCAGTTTCATTTTTACTTTTCTGAGGTAATTCCATACTGTTTTTCACAATGGCTGCACCATCTGCATACCCACCAACAGTGCAGTAGGGTTCCCTTTTCTCCACATCCCCTCCAACAGTTATCTGTTGCTTTGTTGATGGTGGCCATTCTGACTCGTGTGAGGTGTTATCTCATTGTGGTTTGAATTTGCATCTCTCTGATGGCTAATGATGTGGAGCATCTTTTGATATGTCTCTGGGCCCTCTGTATGTCCTCTTTCGAGAAGTGTCTGTTCATGTCTTTTGCCCATTTTTTAAGTGGGTGGTTTGTCTTCCTGGAGTGGAGTGGTGTGAGTTCTTTATATATTTTGGAGATCAAACCCTTGTCCGAATTATCATTGCCAAATATGTTTTCCCATTCGGTTGGTTCTCTTTATTTTAATACTATTTTCTTTAGCCCCACAGAAGCTCTTTATTTTCATAAGGTCCCATTTGTTTATTCTTTCCTTTATGTCCCTTGCTCTAGGGGACATATCATTGAAGATGTTGCTGAATGGAATGTCTGAGATTTTCCTACCGATGTTTTCCTCTAGAATTTTTTTTTAAATTTTTTCAAAGATTTTATTTATTTATTTTTAGAGAGAGGGGAAGGGAGGGAGAAAGAGAGGGAGAGAAAGAGCAATGTATGGTTGCCTCTCACATGGTCCTCACTGGGGACCTGGCCCTCAACCCAGGCATGTGCCCTGACTGGGAATCGAACCGGGACACTCTGGTTCCCAGCCAGCGCTCAATCCACTGAGCTACGCCAGCCAGGGCTTTTCCTCTAGAACTTTTATGGTGTCACGACTTACATTTAAGTCTTTTATCCACCTTGAATTTATTTTTGTGTATGGTGTAAGTTGGTGCTCAAGGTTCATTTTTTTGCAGCTGGCCATCCAGATTTCCGAACACCATTTGTTGAAGAGGCTATTTTTATTTCATTTTATGCTTCTGCCCCCTTTGTCAAAGAATAATTGCCCGTAGAGACTTGGATTTATTTCTGGGCTCTCTATTCTGTTCCATCAGTGTATCTGTCTGTTTTTATGCCAGTATCAAGCTGTTTTGATTACAGTGGCCTTATAATATAGTTTGATATCAGTAATTGTGATCCCTCTTGCTTTGCTCTTCCTTCTCAGAATTGCAGCTGATATTCGGGGTAGTTTATGGTTCCATATAAATGTTGGAAGTGTTTGTTCTAAATCTGTGAAATATGCCATTGGTACTTTGATAGGGATTGCATTGAATCTATAAATTGCTTTGGGTAGTATGGACATTTTGATGATGTTCATTCTTCCAATCCATGAGCCCGGTATGTGTTTCCATTTGTTTGTATCTTCCATGATTTCTTTCTTCAGTGTTGCGTAGTTTTCTGAGTACAGGTCTTTTACCTCCTTGGTTAGGTTTAGTACTAGGTACTTTATTTTTCTTGTTGCTATATCAAATGGGATTTTTTTCCTGATTTCTGCTTCTGATTTTTCACTGTTGGTATATAAAAATGCCTTTGATTTCTGGATATTGACTTTGTATTCTGCTTTTTTGCCAAATTCATTGATTAGATTGAGTAGTTTTTGGGCAGAGTCTTTAGGATTTTCTATATACACTGTCATGTCATCTGCAAACAACGACAGTTTTCTTTCCTCCTTTCTGATTTTGATTTCTTTTATTTCCTTTCTTGTCTGATTGCTGTGGCCAAAACTTCCAGTACTGTGTTGAATAGAAGTGGTTATAGTTGACAACCTTGTCTTGTTTCTGATCTTATTGGGAAGATTTTAGTTTTTGTCCATTGACTATAATGTTAGCTGTAGGTTTCTCATATATGGCATTTACTATGTTGAGTAAAGCTCCCTCTATTCCCACTTTGCTAAGTGTTTTTATCATAAATGGATGCTGTACCTTATCAAATGCTTTTTCGGCATCTATTGATATGATCATGTGATTTTTGTTTTTGCTTTGGTTTATGTGATGTTTTACGTTTATTGTTTTGCGAATGTTGTACCATCCTTGCATCCCTGGGATGAAACCCACTTGGTCATGGTGTATGATCTTTTTAATGTATTGCTGGATGCGGTTTGCCAATATTTTGTTGAGGATTTTAGCATCAATATTCATCAGCGATATTGGCCTGAAGTTTTCTTTCTTTGTTGTGTCTTTTTCTGGTTTTGGGATTAGGATGATGCTGGCTTCATAAAAAGAGTTTGGGAGTCTTCCATCATTTTGGATTTTTTGGAAGAGCCTGTGAAGGATAGGGGTTAGTTCTTCCTTAAATGCTTTGTAGAATTCTCCTGTGAAACCATCTGGTCCAGGGCTTTTGTATTTCGGAAGTTTTTTATTACTGTTTCAATTTCATCTACTGTTATAGGTCGGTTCAGGCTTTCTGCTTCTTCTTCATTGAGTTTTGGAAGATTATATTTTCCTAGAAATTTGTCCATTTCACCTAGGTTTTCCTATTTCTTGGCATACAGTTCTTCATAGTAGTGTCTTACAGTCCTTTGTATTTCTGTGGCATCAGTTGTAATATCTCCTCTTTCATTTCTGATTGAGTTTATTTGGGTCCTCTCTCTTTTTTTCTTGATGAGCCTGCTTAAAGGCTTGTCCATTTTGTTTATCTTTTCAAAGAACCAGCTCCGGGATTCATTGATCCTTAAAATTGTGCTTTTAATCTCTGTGTCATTTAATTCTGCTGTTATGTTGGTTATTTCCTTCCTTCTACTTGCTCTGGGTTGTCTTTGCAGTTTTTCCTCAAGTTCTTGTAGGCGTAGGGTTAGGTCGTTTGTGTGAACTGTTTCTATCTCGTTCAGGTAGGCCTGTATCGCTATGCACTTCCCTCTCAGGACTGCCTCCGCTGTATCCCATAAGTTTTGGGTTGTTGTCAGTTCATTTTCATTTGTTTCAAGGAACTTTTTGATTTCTTCCCTAATCTCATCCTTGACCCATTCATTGTTTAATAGCATGCTATTCAGTCTCCATGATTTTGAGTGTTTTGGGTTTTTTTCCTTTGGCTTGGTTTCTAATTTCAGTCCCTTGTGGTCAGAGAAAATACTTGGTATGATTTCAATTTTCTTGAATTTGTTGAGGCTTGTTTTGTGTCCTATCATATGGTCTATTTTTGAAAATGTTCCATGTGCATTTGAAAAGAATGTGTATTTAGCTTCTTTGAGGTGAAAGGCTCTATATATATCAGTTAAGTCCATTTCTTTTCAGGCATTGTTCAATGCCACCATATCTTTGCTGATATTTTGTTTGGAGGATCTGTCCATTTTTGACAGTGGGGTGTTGAAGTCCCCTAGTATAATTGTGTTGCTATCAATGTCTTTCTTGAAGTCTTCCAAGATTTTCTTTATGTATTTGGGTGCTTCTGTGTTGGGTGCATATATATTTACAATTTTTATGTCTTCTTGGTGGATTCTTCCCTTGAGTATTTTGAAGTTTCCTTCTGGATCTCTCTTTATGGCCCTTTTTTTGAAGTCTATTTTGTCTGATACGAGTATTGCTACCCCAGCTCTTTTTTCTTGTCCGCTTGCTTGGAAAACTTGTTTCCAGCCCCTCACTTTCAGTCTGTGTAAGTCTTTTGTCCTGAGATGGGTCTCTTGTAGGCAGCATATGTGTGGGTCGTGCTTTCTTATCCATTCCGCTATTCTATGTCTTTTGATTGTTGCATGTAATTCCTTTACTGTCAATGATTAGTATTGATAGGTACTTATTCAGTGCCATTTTTTTTTTGTATCTGTGTCCCTTTCTCTCTCTCTTTCCCTTCCCTTCCTTAAATCAGTCCCTTTCGCATCTCTTGCAGCACTGGTTTGGTGGAGGTGTATTCTTTTAGAGTTCTTTTATCTGGGAAGCTCCTTATTTGGCCATCAGTCTTGATTGAGAGCCTTGCTGGGTAGAGTAGCCTTGGTTGCAGGCCTCTGGTTCTCATGACTTGGAATATTTCTTGCCATTCTCTTCTGGCTTGTAGTGTTTCCATTGAGAAGTCAGCTGCTAACCTTATCGGGGCTCCCTTGTACGTTACTTCCTGTTTCTGCCTCTCTGCCTTTAAGATTCTCTCTTCGTCTTGGAATTTTCCCATTTTAATGATGGTGTGTCTTGAAGTGGGCCAGTTAGGGTTCCTTTTGATTGGGACTCTCTGTATTTCCTGGATTTGTGTGGCTTTTTCTCTCATCAGAGTAGGGACGTTTTCCATCATTACTTTTTCGAACAGGTTTTCTATCCCTTGCTCCTCTTCTTCTCCTTCTGGTATCCCTGTTATACGAATACTATTACGTTTCATGTTGTCCTGCATTTCCCTTAATACCTCTTCATCCTTTCTGAGTCTCTTTTCCTGTTCTTGCTCTTTTTGGGTGTTTTTTTCTACCTTGTCTTCCAGCTCGCTGATCCGATCCTCTGCCTCATCGAGCCTGCTTTTGATTCCTTCTGTTGTGTTCTTCAGTTCAGACATTGTATTCTTCATTTCCTCTTGGCCGTTGTGGATAGTTTCTATTTGCTTTTCAATGCTGACATAGTTTGTAGTGAGTTCATTATAGTTTCCCTGTAGTTTCTGGTAATTTTTGTGAGCTCATCGAGCTTCTTGAGCTTCTTGAGCTGCCTGATAACATATGCTTTGAACTCAATATCTGATAGTTGGCTTGCCTCTGCTTCATTTATCATTCTTTCTGGGGCTTCCTCCTTTCCTTTCATTTGGGGATTGTTTCTTTGTCTTTCCATTGTTTGTGAGACTCTTCTTGCTAGCCTCTGTTTCTTCAATTGATCTGTGAAGTTGTCTGGAGCAGCAAAGTTAATGTTGTGTCACTGTCTCTGTTTTTTGGGCTTTCCCTTCTCTGAGTCCAACTCTGTTCTCTTCACAGTTCCAGGTCTTATTGTCTCACCTGTGATGTCAGAGACCTTCTTTCCCTCAAAACCGGTGGTTCTCAGGTTGCGGGTCCCAACCGCCAACAGCAGCACCACCTGGGAACTCGTTAGAAAGGCAACTCCTCTGGACCCACCGTAGGCCTCCTGGACTTCTTTATGATTCCAGTTGCACCATTGTTCACTTCCCCCAGGACATGTCTGCTTACACGTCATGTAGTAAAGCGGGGGGCTTGCTGTCTTCACTTCCAGGAGCCCCAGATTAATCAGAGAAGCCGCAGCTCCATACCTGGCAGACTTATTTTGTGGGATTTTGATTTTCTGTCTCTTGGGTGATCAGTTCTACTGAGTGTTCAGTGATAGGACAGGGCCCTTTTACACCTGCTACCCTGCACCCAGTTTATCCCATCACACTTTCTTGTTTTTATTGAGTTTATTTGGGTGACCCTGGTTAACAAAATCACACAAGTTTTGGTGCACTCTTTTACATCACAGTGTATTTTATTGTGCGTTTACTACCTTAAGTCAAGTCTTCATTTTCACCATTTATCACCCCTATGTCCTCCTTCTCCACCCTCCTTCCCATTCCCCCAGCAGTCACCAAAATGTTTCCTGCATCTGTGGATCTTTGTCTCTTTTTTTGATCAACCTCATACCCTTCCACCGCCGTGCCGTCCGCAGAGCCCTTCCCCACCACTGTGAAACTGCTCTCTACCTCTCACATTAGATTTTAAGATTGAGGGGCTTCAGTTTCCCATGTCAGGTGTGGCCATGAGAGAGGAGTGATCACAGAGACCTTCAGTTATTTTATGTTTTTCTCTAAACTGTATTTCTCAATGTGCTGGTGGAAAGTATGCCATGTGGACACTCCCAGATTGTGAAACAGGACCTAAAAGACAAATGCACTCCATCACTCCTGTCCCCCTAAACTCTTGGGGTCCCCCCTCCACATCAAAGGAGGGGCTGTTGCTTTTCCATGTCGCACTTTCTGGGCCGTCACTGAATGCTTTCTTGAGTATGTTTGCCAACTTGACTCAAAAGATAAGGCTACCTGTTTTTACTCCAGAGGACAGCAGTTATTTATGTGTGATCCAGAGATCTGGATGAAAATCCTGAGTATTTATCCCGGGATTCAGCCCCAGGTCTTCCTCAGGCTGCAAACAGAACCTCGATCCACCAGAGAAACTTGTAGGACCGTCAAGTCTGCGCACACGTGGCCCACATCACAGAGCTGCTGGCACAGCAGGCGCCCCTGTCCAGAGCCTCTGTGTCTCTGGGCCCGTCTGCCACTGAGCAGCTTCTCAGCTCCCTGCACACCTGGGCTGGAGGCTCTGGCACAGCTGAGCAGTGTGCTGCCTGCAGCAGCCAGAGGCCCCTGGGCGCTGGGCTGCTTCATCTTGTGTTGCAGGAGGGGCTGCATTCCACAGATTACTGCTTACCTTGCAGCTGTTCCCTGTCCTGCTCAGTATCACTGGATGACACACATTTCACTGAGTGAGAAGCCTCCTGACTTTGAGTCAGATTTATTCTGAAATTCTGACCCTAGGGGTCTGTCTTTAGGTTCTAGCAGCACTTTGCTGACTCACTGGTCCAGGCAGTCACATCTGCCTCCTCCTGGAACAGCGGGACGGACGTGCTGTGGATGGAAAGGCATCAGGACCTCTGCAGACTAGGTGGGGACAGAGGACTGCAGAGCGGTCATCCCTAGAGGCGGGAGAGTGAAGGGACATGCTGGCTTTGCTGGCTGAGTGGAAACCACTTTGGTGACCTTTGGTTCATGTGAATGGAATGGCATTTGCTAGATCAGTAGGTGCTTGAGGGTTTCAGGAGATGCAAGTAGAAAGGGCTGTGGGTACCAGGGGATGCAGGTACCTGGGGAGGCAGGTAACAGGGGATGCAGGTACCAGGGGCTGTGGGTACCAGAGCATGGAAGTAGAAGGGGCTGTGGGTATCAGAGGATGCAGGTACCAGGGGATGCAGGTACTAGAGAATGCAGGTACCAGGGGCTGTGGGTACCAGTGGATGCAGGTACCAAGGATGCGGGTACCAGGGGATGCAGGTATCAGGAGATGCCTGAACTGAGGTTGCTCAATCAGGGTAACCACGTGGCTGCCACAGCAGTTAGAGTCACGTGTAGTTACAGTTTGCCTCAGTTTACTGTCATTTTCTAAGTTTTATCTCCTCCTTCCCCTCCTTATTCTTCCTGTTTCTCCTCTCCTACTGTTTTTTCTTCCTTTTTTTTTTTTTTGCAGAAGTCTAATTAGAAGTGGAACGTTGATGTGGTGGGAATCAGCACGGCTGCACGTTCTAAATCCTTGTGTGTAAAGCACACGCCTCTGCCGTCCACCCAGGTGTGTGTCCACCTTCTTACTCAATAGTGTCCTGAACACGCACAGTTGTCATGGCTTCTTATTGGACTTTCCGACCACATAACCCTCACTGCCCAGTGTACAGTTTGGAGAATCTTTCCCCTGTTATGTCTAATTCTCTTATGTATTCTAGATCGAGGAGACAATGACAAGTTGAGTTGGATCACATGTGGACCCACTTCCAAATGGTCCTGAGCTAAAATTCTATGGGGCCCTGCCCTCAAAAGCTCCCAGTGTTAGTGCAGGGACACAGTGACACACTGAATACTTCGTCCAGCTGCAGTTCAGATCGAGGGCCCTGTAGTCTGTGGATTATCTGTTTCTCTGCTTTCTCTCCAATACGCAGTTACCCTGGTGCAGGCTCTCATTTTCTTGGGGAGGAAGGAAGGTGGACAGTGGAAATGCTCTGTTGTGTGTTGGGGTTTCGTCCAGAGGATCTGATCCTCCTTCGCGAAGGAATTCGAAGACCTACACTGGCTCAGGACAGGGTATTGGTTGAGGTACATACTGAGTGTCTTACGATTCCACCTACAGCACTGTTCACTTCCCCCGGTTTTTTCTCGTTACACAGATCATGTGGGAATGCGGGGGCTTCTTGCTGTCTTCACTTCCTGGGGCCTCTGGATTAATGAACCAACCTCTCCACAGCTCAGTTCTAGTCAGACTCATTTCCTGGTGCTTTGATTTGCTGTCTCTTAGTTGATCAAATCTACCGAGTGTTCGATTGGACAAGGCCCTTTGGCCCCTGCTACAGCAGGACCCTATTTATGCCTCACAATTTTTTGTTTTTGAATGAATTTATTGGGGTGATACTGGTTGACTAAATGACAGTAGTTTTCCGTGCCCAGTTTCACATCATCTGTACATTACTCTGCATTTACTACCTTAAGTCAAGCCTTTGTTTTCACCATTTATCACCCCAACGCACTCTTCCCTCCTCCCGCTCCTCCTCCCTCCAGTAATCACCAAAATGTTTTCCGTGTCTGTGACTTTTTACCTCTTCTTTATTCTTAGTCTCATACCCCTCCTCCCACCGCCTTCCTTCAGTGTATTTCCATAGGGCGAACCTGCTCCACACCTGTCCCATCAGACTGTAGGATTGACAGGCTTCAATTTCCCATGTCAGGTGTGGCCTTGAGAGAAGACTGAACATGGAACTCTATAAATATGCTATATTTCTTCTCTTCAGTGCATCTCACTGCACTGGTGGGACATATGCCATGTGGACACTCCCAGATTGCGAAATAGGACATAAAAGATAAACCCACTCCATCACTCCTGTCCCCCTAAGGTCTTGGATTCCTGCCTCCACATCAAAGGGACCAGCAGCAGCTTTTCCATGTCACAGTTTCTGGGCACCACTGAGCTCGTTCTTCAGCCAACTACCCCCTCAACACTCAGAGCCTTTCTGTTGGCCCAGATAGAGCTGCAATATAAATGTAGAATCTCTGCCTCGTGGGCCCGAATTAATAAATTCATTTACACCAAATTCATGTTTCTTTTTAACATTATTATCCACCATTCATTATATGCAGACACATTGCATGGTTTTCTTTTGTATATGTTTCAAAACCCAGGTTGTGTTCTAGTGGAGCACACGTCCTCGTGGGTCCCTCTCTGTCCCTCACCTTAGGGCCCTGCTGGGACCTCAGTCAAGGCGGCCACCACCACAGGAGAAGTCACTGCCATTCTTACCCTCGTGTGCTTCCTCTTGCACATTTTCCGTTCTGTGACCAGTCTTGAGTCCTTCTCGTTTACTCCACTGTCAGTGACATCTCTGCAATGAACTGTTCCAAGTTTTCCAACATCGGGCTTGGAACCATTGAGAACTAACCCAACTCTTTTCCTGAAGCTCTTCAGCTGCATGTGGAGTCTTGGGTATAATTATGGAGACCTTCCCAAGTGACTGTAAAGCGCAGGCCCACATCCACAGCCATGGGCCACTCCGAGACTCCTCCGCACGGCTCTGCCGTCACCGCAGACACTGGGACTGGGTGATATTAGGGAGCCCACAGGCTGCCCCCGCAGGTCCCACTCCTGCATCGCGTGATGTTGTGGCCCAGGACTTAGACGTCGTCCTGACTGGCTGGACTCTGGAAGCAGAAATTGGGTTTTCATGCTTATTCATTGATTTTCTTTTATTCTCACAGACACTGTAGCTCACGGACTGTCCAAGGCCAACAGTACACAGCACACCTCCCACTACTGAGTCTAAACCAATGATGCTGCTGGTCCTTCGTGAACAAGAGGTAAGTAACAAAAACATGTTTCTGTTCCTCAGAGAAAGAAAACATCTCTTGTTCTCCTGATTCCTACGTGACCAATTAAGGGTCTTTTAACATTTTTAGAATGAAACTGGTTGTGGTACCTTTGGTTAACGTTGGATAAAGTTAGGTGTACAATTTGTGTTTTTTTTAAATTTTTTTAAACATTTTATTTATTTATTTATTTAGACAGAAGGGAAGGGAGGGAGAAAGAGAGGGAGAGAAACATCCAAAGGCATTTGCAGATCAGTAGGTGCATGTGGGTAGCAGGAGACACAGATACCAGGGGATGCAGGTACCAGGGGATGCAGGTACCAGGAGATGCCTGAACTGAGGTTACTTAACCAGGGTAACCATGTGGCTGCAGCAGCAGTTAGAGTCACGTGTAGTTAAACTTTGCCTCAATTTACTATTATTTTCTAAGTTTCTCCTCCTTCTCCTCTGCCTTCTCTTTATTCTTCCTGTTCCTCTCCTTCTTTTTTTTTTTTTTGCACAAGTCTAATTAGAAGTGGAATGTTGATGTAGGAATCAGCACGGCTGCCCCTCTAAATCCCTGTGTGTAGAGCTCACACCTCTGCCGTCCACCCAGGTGTGTGCAGCTTCTGACTCACTAGGTTCCTGGGTGTGGGCAGTTGACATGGCTTCTGGTTAGACTTTCCCACCACATAACCGTCACTGCCCAGTAAACCAGTGTGGAGAATCTTTCAGCTGCTGGGTCCATTTCTCTTATACGTTCTGGATCGAGGGGACAATGACAAGATGGGACCCACAACATTTGGACCCACTTCCCAATGGTCCTGAGTTAAAGTTCCATGGTCACCTGCCTTCAAAAGCTCCTAGTGTTAGTGCAAGGACATGGTGACACTTTGGATTCCTAGTCCATGTGCAGTTGAGAACTAGGGTCCCGTAGTCTGGATTATCAGTTTCTCTGCTTTCTTTCCAATACGCAGTTACCCTGGTGAAGGCTCTCCTTTTCTTGAGGGTGAAGGAAGGTGGACAGTAGCAATGTCGTGTTGTGTGTTGGGGTTTC
>PVJI01025059.1:0-21014 GCA_004026765.1 Micronycteris hirsuta | reverse complement strand
CAACCAATCCGATGTTTCTGTCTCATATCAATGTATCTGTCTCTGTCTCTGTCTCTCTCTCCTTTCCTACCCCTCTCTTTCTCTCAAGTCTATAAACATATCCTCAGGTGAGAATTGAAAAAAAAGGAAGATTTAGGACTTTATAGGGGTGGAGAGCTAAAGCATAAGTGCTTGGTTTTGTCTGAACAAAAAGCTAGTGAATGATGTTCTCTTTTTGTTTTTAACAAGGTATTGGTGGCTTAACGTCTTTTTACTGCAGAAATTGAAAGAAAAGAGAAGTAGCAAAAAAACAAACAAAACCCAGAGTAGTGAACAGTTCTCTGCCCACATATTTACCTAAATATATGCAGGGCACTCCAACAATCCCGTATGTGTCGCCTACTTGCCTCACCCTAAAGGATATGTAATAAATATTTGCTGGTGTTACTAATAACAGGTGGTATTATTTCCCCACTTGGTTCCACTCATGATATGAAAATGTCATCTTTGTAAGTCTTCTAAATATTAAGTTTCTTACAATGCTTCCTTTCCCAGGCCCCCCCTTTAAAAATGGCCTCTTAGAAGACTTTAAAAGAGAACAAGAGGACTAGCAGATTCCCTTCCTGCCCTTCTGACCCACACCCATCCTGGGGTCAGCCCCTGGCCTGTCTTTATGTAGTCACTAGAAAATAGGTGCCAGATCTCCTTCTCTTGGTTTAAACCCGGGCTCTGCATGTGTTTATTTTCACCTGTTGAGAATGAAGTTCCACTGAAGTATTGAACCAAACATACAGATCCCTTCTGAAATGATCATAAAAGGATTTATTTCCCTAAGAACTTGTTAGCTTATCTAAACATCTGCTACTCAAAAGTGATTACTTGGGAATTTCCAGGTCACACAGGAACATGCAAGTCTGTCGCTACTGGATGCATTTGGACAAAAACCAGTAACCAAGCATTCGGAGGTGAGACAGAGAATGTTTAAAAGTTAGTCCATGTTTAAGGAACTCAAAAAATGTGAATTGACATACTTTTAAGTGCCATTCTTGCTTTTATTTTACTTTAATCAATCTATATTATTGGCTTTTCTGCTGAAGTCTTAGCAAATACACAGAAACCATGAAAGCTTTTGAAAATAAAGACCAAAAGATTAATTCTCATGTAGCAACATCTTTTTTTTTTTAAGTAAGAGAGAAACAGAATTTTTTTTGTAATGTGTTGGAGAAAAGTGTTTAAGGAGAGAATTCAAAATCTAGGAAATATAATATTAACAGTTGGTTGAAGGAAAATCATATTTTGAAAATAATATATTCAAAAAGACTAAGGGTAATGCTGAAAGTAATTTAAGAGAAGGGGAAGAACCCAATTCCCTGGGATGGTTTTAGCAAACATTCGGCTTGGAGGAAGGAAAGGAAGCAATCATCAGTGGGACACCCACTACATGCCAAGCATTTGGCATTTATTATCCCGTTTAATCCTCAAACAAATGTGATGACTCCCGTTTAACAGACAAGGAATCTACAACTCACTGAGGTTTAGTAAAGTGGCCAGCGTAAGGGGTAGGGCCAGGATTTCAACTCATAATTTCAATTCTCTCTGCTCGGCAGCTCACCACACTGTGTCATCTTTATTTTTATAAAGTTATTATAAAACATGACTTAAAGCAACAGCCATGTCCTTTTGTCATGTGAGGGCCGTGGCTCCTGATGCTTTGTTCTGACCTCTGCTAATTGAAGAGGTAGGTAGGCAAGTATTATCACAGTGGGTATGTAGCATCCTTTCTGGATTTCTTCACAGCTCTTTTGTCTGTAGGCTGGAGTTTGCAAGGCTGTACTATGAACTGAACAAGTTTGGAGAGAGCAATACAAGAAACAAGAGGTAAAAAGGAAGCCAGAGATGTGTCTAGAACCAACACCCTCCATACACTATGTATTTTTTACTCTCTGCTGTTGACAGTTTGGAATAGAAGAGTCGCTTGTACTGACTGGGTAGACCAGGGGACTGAGGGAAGAGAGATGTATGGGCTACCTTGCTTCTCCTAATCAGAGGTCACCAACAGGCTGCGCATAGGCTTGGCTTATAAGTTGTTTTATTTAGCCCACACAGTATTTGTTTAAATAGTTGCCATCACTTAAGAATTCATTCTACAAATATCTGTTGGGAATATGCCTGGCACTGTTTTAGAAGCTTAGGATTCATCAAGGAACCGAACCGACAAAGCTGCCCTATTGGAACTTATATTCTAGTAGGAAAAGACAAATAATAAATAATGAGCATAATAAATAATTAACATATAGTGTCTTAAGAAGTGAGAGTTAAGAAAAGTAAATTAGGATAATGGGGGTTTAGAAGAAAGGTGGGGTGGGCTGTTGGCCTCACTGAAAACATGGCATTTGAACACACTTGCAGGAAGAAACGCAGTTGACCATGTGAACAGAGGAGTGCAAGGAATGTTCCAAGCTCAGGGAGTAAGTCAGCCAGTCTCCAAGCTGCAAGCATGTGCGCTTTTTGAGGACTACCAAAGAGGCCATTAGGCCTGGTGGGATGTGAGCCAGGGAAGAGTTAGTAAGAAAAAGGACAGAGACTTGATGAAGGTCTGGATGGTGTAGGGCCTTCCGAATTCTTGGAAGGGCTGACTTTTAATCACTTAAAATGGGGAGTTTTGCATGAGTTTGCGCAGAGGAGTGATGTGATTTAACTTAGACTTGAAAATCATTCTGCTTTCTATATTGAGAATAGGCTGTAGAGAGAAGGTAAGGATATTTGTAGGAAGAGATTTATTCACACTTAGGATTTATTTATTTATTTAAATCATCCTTTGAGGACATGCTCATTGATTTTAGAGAGAGGGGAAGGGAAAGAGAGAGAGGCAGGGGATGAGAAACATCAATGTGAGAGGGAAACATCGGCTGGCTACCTCCCGCATACACCCCAATCAGTGATCAAACCTGCAATCTAGGTATACATCCTGACCAGGAATCGAACCTATGACCCTTCAGTCCATGGGATGATGCTCCAAGGAACTGAGCCACAGAGGCCAGGCCAAGAAACTTTTACAGTACTCCTGATGAGAAATGATGTTGATTAGGGGTTACCAGGAAACCCCCGAAAAAGAGTCAGAGTGTGAAAATGTTTTAAAGGTTAAAGCAACAAGATATCCTGTTGGATTGGATGTGGAGAGAGGTAAAACTTGACTGCAAGGTAACAGGTGTTGGCAAGGATGGGGAGAAACTAGAATCCTTTTGCACTGTTGGTAGGAATGTAAAATGGCGCAGCCACTATCAAAAACAGTATGAAAGTTCCTCAAAAAATTACAAATATAATTACCATATGACTTAGCAGTTCCATTTCTGTGTATAGGTCTAAAATAAGTAAAAGCAGTCTTGAAGACATATTTATATACCCATGCTCACAGGAGCATTTTTCACAATAACCAAACTAAATACACAATAATGACTGAATGGATATACAAAATGTGGCAAACACATTCAATGGAATATATTTAGACTTAAAAAGGAAGGAAATTCTGACACACACTGCAACATGAACGAACTCTGAGGATATGATGCTAAATGAAAGAAGTCAGCCATGCAAAGACAGACATGCATGATTCCACTTCTGTGAGGTACCTGGAACAGTCACAGTGACAGAGACAGAAAGAAGAGTGGTGGTTTTCAGGGGCTGGGGGAGAATGGGGAGTTGTGTAATTGAATGATGTGGCAGCTCTGAACCCACATTTCTGCACGTCATCGATCAGCTGGAGCTGAGTAATGGTTGAGCATTCTCCTCTACACTCTTCTGGTTCAACCCATTTAGACAGGGTATGTGTTCTCCAGCCCACCATTATCTTCATCAGCTGGGTTTACTCCTTTAAATCAAGCCCCCCTAGATTCTGGGGTCTTTTGAGTTTGCCAATTCTGGTATAGACCTATAAACACAGATAACAGTAATGTTTCTATCTCTCATTTAAGGTTAATAACCCCTCTATCTTGTACTAATCTAGCTTTTTTTCCTAATTGTAATGGGAAATCCAGCCAGCATCTTCACAAGAAGATATCTGGCCCATTGGTAAACCTGAGTCTGACATTGTTACCTAGAGAAATTAGGAGAAAGATGGTACTAAGAATGATATACAAAGAATGAACTAGTGAGTATTTCAAACTTTCTTCCCATTCAAAAACTCAAAGTGAAGCCTCAGTTTTGGTCAGCTTTAAAATAGCAGCAAAAACCTTAGAAATGATAAAATGGAGGGTCGTATACAGGTCCCTTCCTGTATATACAAGAAGGCAAAGCAATCAGGAAAGATGGGTGGATTGAGGAATAATCAAGATGAGATGTCCAGTTAAAACTGAAAGGTTGAGGCCCTAGGCATCTAGCACAATGACTTTGCCTTCATCACATCATAAAATTGTGTATTAATTTTAAAATAAAAAATAACAAGTTTAGTTTTTTAACCTGACAATTCACTTGGAACATGGCTCCATATGTTGAGTGAATAAGAAATTGCAAATGAGCCATAACTTCAAAGTAATGTGCTTGGCTGTCAGGCTTGGAGCAAAAACTTATTTTCTCCTATGAGATTTCAAATCCGAGCCCTGAGCTGAGATTCTGTCTTCATTTGCCTTAAAGGCAATCTTAAGAACCTTCTAAGGAAGAGAGTGGTTGGTCAATCAACGAACATACTCAGTGCCTACTATGTGGTTCTGTAGGCTGGCTGGAAAAATAAAAAGGAACTGTAGTTGAGATTTATAATTTTTCTCCAGACTGACCCATGGAATCCTGGAGTGGCAGTGAGCTTTGGAGGAGAATGAGGCAGCCAGTCAGGGCCTCCTTCCTGCCCAACACATCACTGTCTGCTCTTTGAAAAGGAACAGCCACACTTGGGGTGTCTTCCCACCCTGCCCTCACTGTCTGAGAAAATACCATCTTTTCAAATGCATGCACATAAAAAGGTGCTCAATATTTTCCAGTGTCAGATCCCTTTGTTTTTTCCATTTGTTGGTTTTATTTTGTTTGCTACTCTGTCTTCTTCAGGAACTGAGATCTTGGGCAATTGGTAAATGGTTCCTATAGCAACAGTTACCGAGCAAAATCTCTCCTAACAGGTCTTCTTCCTCCCTCCAACCCACCTCAGTGGAATTTTTAAAAAAGTCTTTTCAGTCTTTTATAGCAACCTGTTTGGGTAAGTAGAGAGATGTTCAAACTCATTAATTAACTAAACTTATACTTAATGGACATTGAAATGGACAGCTTTTTCAATATAGAGAGGTCTTCGGCCCACTTAGGGACCATCAATTTTGTATTCGTGGCTGCATATGAATTGTAAGGTCATTGTACTTGAAAATAAATTCTTTTAAGTAGATTTTTGCATTTTAATTTTGATTATGACATATTGAATAGATGACAAGTGGGTTTACAAACCAAGACAGGAACAATCCCCATTGCACTGAGCAAAGAGGTAGAGCGGTGGGAGGCTGCCTGCATGAATACATGCACGAGAAAGCCACCAGGGCTTTGTCGACTAACGGTGCCACGCTTAACATCGTCAGCGACAGAAGTGGCCAGCTGCAGGAAGACCCTTAAAGATCTTTGAAATAGTCTTTCTGTAGCTATTATGACACAGTAGGAGCATGGGGTGTTTTGTCCCAGGCCTTCCATATGTCCCTCTGGCCTGTGTGAGCAGTTTCTTAGGCAGAGTCTGGTTCGTCAGCACCTACAGGTGAATATCCTACAATTTCCCCGATGTCCTTTCATGTTGCATTATGGATTTAACATGCATAAATTAGCACTCATTCCCATTTATATTTGCAGCCGTTGCCACATCTTGGTACAAAGAGTTCTATATGTTTTATAAGTATTTCAAAAGTTGAGTTTAATTCAATGTAGTCAGAGATCATCTAGTGTGGTGGTTAAGTTCATAAACTGGTGCCATACTGGCTAGAATCTAATCCCAGCTTTGCCGCTATGAGACCATAGGCAAAGTAATTTATCTCTCGTATGTGAAAGAGAATAATAATAGTATTTTCCTTATTGTTATGAGGATTAAATAAGGTACACAATACAAAATATATATCAATGCATTAATTTATAGGTTTTAACAACATTCCCTTTTCATATTTGCCTCTCCACGTTAAAACCCTACTTTGGAATAAGGCTGACCCAGTGTGGGAGACCACCCCAGTCATCCCTCCGCCCTCCAATCCCCAGTTCTACGTAGCCATTCACAGCGTGCAAGGACTGGAAGTAAATTCAAATGAACTATGATGTTTTGATTTTTTTCCAAAATAAATATTTACCAGGAAAACTGTCACGGTTAATTTTATGTATTAACTTGACTGTACCAAGAGATGCCCAGTTAGCTTGTTAAACATTAGTTATGGGTGTGTCCTGGAAGGTGTTTTCAGAAGAGATCAGCCGTTGAGTTGGTGGACTGAGTAAAGCAGATGGCTGTCCCCAAGGTGAGTGGGCAGCACCCCATCTGGGAGGGCCTAAACAGAATAAAAAGGTGGAGGAAGGTTGAATTCACTCTCTGCCTGACTGGGGACCTGGGGACACAGATCTTCTATGGGCCCTCTGCGCTGCTGGTTCTCAGGCTGCCAGTTCCAGGCTGGAAGCTGGCTCTCAGGCCTTTGAACTACACCACTGGTATTGCGGATCTCTAGCTTGCAGACAGCAGATCGTGGGATTTCTCAGCCTCCATAATCACTTAAGCCAACACCCCTAATAAATTTCTTTATATACATAGATAGACGAATAGATATATCCTATTTGTTCTGTTTCTCTGGGGAACCCCGATATAAAAACCAAGGATGGAAAACAACAGTAAAATCAAATAAAGACTTAGATTTTCAGACCATAGTCTATCGGCCAAGAAGTAACTCCACTTGTCACACTGAGGATTAGACAGCAATGTTTGGGGAGCTGGCTAGGAGTATTCCTCAGACCTCACTATGTCACAGTTGCATAATAAGCAAAGGCTCTTCGAATGCAGGCCAATGTGCATTTCAGTTAGGACTGCTTCCTACCTGGATAAACTGTTCAATCCTTCCCAGAATCTGCTTCCAAGCCTCTTCACCAGTTGAATGGATTTGCATTGAGTTTTACACAGGATGGGACAGGAAATGTGGCCCCGCCCTCCTGAAATACATTTCCTATCGATACCTGGTGTTTCTTCGATGGCAATAAATGGAAATCTACTCAAGCCAACTTTAAGATAACTAGATTTCTATAGCGTAGAAGAGCAAAAAAAAAACGTGGGTAGTAAATCCTGCTCAGACACTAGCTAATAGCCAGAAGGGTAAGGGGTCCCTCTAATTCAAAGCAGCTGGGCCTGCCCTTCCCACAGAGCAGGGCCTGTGTCACCTGAACTGGGGCTGCACCTGCCTTTTCGGCAAGAAGAAATAGGCCTGCGTCCATAGACAACAGGCTAGAATGGAGGACGTGGAAAAAGTAGAGAGAAGACGAGGACACAACCAGCATAAAGAGATTTATTTACTTTCTACAGACATATTTCACCCAAATCCGGAGGTGCATAATTAAAGTAATGCGGGACTTATTCCTTTCACGGCACTGCAGTTGAAGAGTGACCCCTGGGCATAAAGTGGGTTGCATTCAACAACTCTTGGGATTCTCTTCTGGTTCGGATCTGATAGTTAGGAAGCATTATCTTATAGGCGCATTTGTACCATTTCCCATAATGTGTTATCATCTCACATCAGTCTACATAGAGCTTATTTGCCATTTTTATGCCCACTCATATGGCCAAGTTATTCAAGTTATTTCCTTTTACAATTTATTCTTATTGCCTCCGTATGTCATTATACAGAGAGCTTTGCAGAAAATCTTATCCCAGCAGGCATTTTTTCAGATCACTTATAACACTGTTAATGTAAGATTGATCTAGCACCAATTCCTGGTGTTTACACATTATTTCCATTCATAAAAGTCTTTCCCTCAGTCCTTCCCTTCTCTTTCCCTGTCTCTTTCTATCAGCAAATATTTATTAAGTACCTATTATGTGCCAGGAACTGTTCAAATGCTTAGGATACTTCAGCGAGCCAAACAGATAAAAATCTTGGCCCTCACAAAGCGTGTGTGTTAATGTGGAAAGATAAGCCGTAGCAAATAAACAAGTGTGTACTACATCTTGTTGCTATGATATAGGCGCTGTTTTTCCCTTCACTTACTGTCACAATTTGAGTTAGTTCTTCAACGATGTAGTATTTTCTCCCCAATCCAAGTATCTATCTCAAATCGGAAGAGAATTATATTCCTGTGTTTTATATTTTATTTCTGAAAGAGTTAGAATAATGAATCAACTTAAAAAATATAATGCTCACTCTTTTTCATCAGATGTTTAGGGTAACATTAGTTCACTGAACAACTATTCACCAAGTATTATGAAATACATAAAGGAAGAAATTATAGCCCTGCCCTTAAAGCTTCATAATTTAAATGAATAAAGTAACAACTACCCAGGTGATAATAGGAGCTGACAATGCCCACCTCGTATATTTTAACTATGGGGATCTCCAGCTACCCGAAATTGAGCCCACTGAACTTCCTGCCCTGCTGGTCACAGGAGTCCCTCCTTGTTCGAGTCACCCCTGCCCGCTCCCTAAGTAGCCCCTGTATTGACGGGGGCTTTTCCCCGGGGGGCTTTTGGCTTTTAACTTTGTTTCTGAGTCCCAGATCTAAATCCTTATCTAGCATTTCAGCTACTTCTGGGGTACCTGCCCTTTTTGTCCATTTATTAAACATTTATTGAGCATCTACTTGAATGAGTCTTCATGTCAGGTGCTTGGAATATTAAAATGATAAAGAACTTGTTTCTGCCATAGAGGGGCTCAGAGGCTAACACGGAGATGTTCCTACAGCAGTCATCAGTGAACAAGGTTGATGGGAATGGATAAGGAGGAGGCTGCTTCCGTGGTCCGGAAGAGAAGATGTAGTAGGAAAGGGTTCCCAGAGAGGGACACCTGAGATGACTCTTGGAGGACAAAGGGGAATTCACTAGGTGAGCAAGAGGGAAGGAGACCTCAGGCTGAGCGAACAAGGTGCATAACAAAAGGAACCGATACTTGTGAAAGGGCTGGAGCCAGCGCTCCAGCAGGGAGACTGGAGGTTCTACCTCTGAATTCAAGTGTTTCAGTTGGGACGTTATTCTGAGCATCACTACTCTCCCTGCTTGTTGGCACAAGGCCTGACTTCTACTTTGTTTTTAACTCATTTAAACAATGTTGATCCTTTTGTGTTTTTCACCTAGTTTTATTGAGATAATGTTCATACCAAAACAGTCGGTCACCCATTTAAAGTGTACACATCAAGCAATGGTTTTTAGAATACTTAGAGAGTTATGCTACCATCAGCATAATCAAATTTGAGAACACTGTCATCATCCCCAAACAAAGCCTTATACCCACTAAGAGACACTCCCCATCTTCCTTCCACATACACGGCCCTAGACAACCACTAGTCTGCTTTCTGTCTCTGAAGATTTGGACCTTTAAAATAAATGGAATCATACCATATGTGGACTGGCTCCTTTCACTTTGCATCCATTGTGTGGCTAAAACACATTTGTTTACCCATGGGTTGTTTCTACTTCTTTAGTTACTGTGAATAAAGCTACTACTATGAACATTAGGAGTAGAATTTCTGGTTCCTATAGTAATTCTATGTTTAAATTTTTGGGTAACTTCCAATGTATTTGCCAAAGTGGCTTCACCATTTTACATTCTGTTCAGCAATCTTTGACAGTTCCTGTTTCAACACAACACTTGCTATTGTTTGTCCTTTTTATTATAGCCATCTGAGTGGGTATAAAGAGGTATAGCATTGTAGATTCTACCTACATTTCCTTAAAGGCTAATGATGTTGAGTGGCTTTCATGGGCTCATTCCCCATTAGTGTGCTACTGCTTCTTAATCTATGAGGCTAACGTAGATGGTAGTGGTGCCCCTTGGACCCAAATGCTGTGAGCCTGGATTTAAGGCCAGTCATACTTTGCTCCAGAAGTGTCTTACCACGTGTCCCTCCATATTTAAGACCCTTCCTAAACCATGCACAGAGATACGAAAGTACCTTCTATCTTCAGGGTAACTTACAAAGTAATTTTAATGCATTATTTCACTTACATGTTAAAGTGTATATGTGACATAGGAATTATTATAACAGGGAAAACTGAGGTCCAGAAAAGTTAGGGAATTTGCACAGTCACACATCTAGCAAATCTTAGGATAAGGACTTAATGTAAGTCTCCTAATTTTAATTAAATACAATAGCATGACATTATGAGACAGCTTTTAATGAAAATTCTTGTATAAAAGTAATTGACAGCAGAGGGGAGAGGCAGGGTGATCTTCTTGGAAGAGGGCCCTCAAATCCATATAAAGCAGGAAGGGCGAAAGGGACAGAGGCAGAAGACAGAAAGATGTGGAAATTAACAATAAGGGGGCTCGATTCCAGTTGAGAATAGTGAGATATACAATTTGAAAGTATGATTGACACCTGTTTTATCTTTTTTTTTAATAAGACCTTTTTCTTTATTTTTTTTTAAAGATTTTATTTATTTCAGAGAGAGGGGAATGGAGGGAGACAGAGAGTAAGAGAAACAGCAACATGGTTGCCTCTCACATGGCCCTCACTGGGGACCCGCCCGCAACCCAGGCATGTGTCCTGACAGAGAATCAAACCAGGACCCTCTGGTTCCCAGCCCGCGCTCAATCCACTGAGCTACACCAGCCAGGGCCCTGTTATACAATCCACTGAGCTACACCAGCCAGGGCCCTGTTTATCTTTTGATAAACAATACCCTCCACCTTTCTCTTGGACATTGTTTCACCTCCCTTTCTAACCACTCAATTCAGATGGGAGAATCCGTGTTTTAATGTGACTGCGTCCTCACTCCTAACAAGGTAGACTGTTGCAGGCATGATCACCTGACCCAAAATGGACCAATTAGAGCTTTTCCCAGAAACTGTGAATTTGAGATAGAAAAAAAAGACATCAATCCCTTCCTTTGATGGAAACCATAAGTTGTACGCTCCAGCAGACTTTCATAATCAGCTTTCCCACCATGTGAAGGAGAATTGTCTGCTATGAAGATGCATAATATGGACACCAAAAATAAGCTAGATAGGAGAGGAGGAGAGAAGGAGGCAAAGTCCTGGTTGTGCCCAAATCTCTGGCATTAATGGGTCTTAATATTCAGCTACTTACGTTAGTGACAAGATTTTTTTTTTAAGTATAAAAGATCAAGGGAATTTCTAAAATAAATCTGTGCCAAAAAGTTTACAAAATCTCTATGTATCATTCTCTTCCAGCACAGGATTGGATGTTTCTAGAGTCTCAGTCAGTGGCTCACAAAACTGAGGGAGTAAACAAAACGTACAAAACGCTGGGCTGAGGCTATGGAAGGTCCTCAGGCACACACAGCACTGTTGCTGGATGCTTAGCATCTAAGAAGAAGAAAGCAAAATAGGTAAAAGGACTGGCAAGGCATCTACAACAGCCACACCATAAAATATGAGCCAAAAACCGTATGAGTGATAGAGACCAGAAGTGCTGCTTGGAGTTCAAAAGAGTGAAAGACTCGTGAGTTACAGCGGGCAAAGAGCCGCAGAGGAATAATGGAGTCTGGAAATCGAGCAGGATTCAGATAAACACGGAGGGAAGAAGTGAGAGGTCATCAAGATGAGTTCAGTGAGTACCATCTGTTTTTTGAGGATTTTACTCATTTCTTTTCATAAGAACTTTTGGGTCAGCCTAACCTACAAAGCAATCACAGAATCCTGTTTAAACAATTTGATCTCATTCTACTCTTGAGCAGCTCCTATCAAGTGCTGGGGCTTTTCCATGCACTGCTCACTGACCCTGCCTCTAAGTCAGTAGAAATGACTATCTTGTTTACATCATTGGGTCCCTAAGTTTCTCAGACCTACTACCACAGGTCACTTCATGACTCATGAGTTTTGCTAGATTTTTTTCAAGTACATTTCTTTGTTGACAAAGCCTTGTTTTTCCCTTTAACACTTTCCTATCATGAAATATATATAGTACAATCTCTATTCTGCTGTGTATAACTGGTTTGTCAAAATTATGCCCACTACCAATCAGCATCACTGTAATTTTTTAGTTACATAGAACTTTCCTGTTTATCAAGTGACTCTGAAAACTTGCTTCTAGTAGCCCTCGGTGGTAGGCAGAACACAGATTATAATCCTTTCTTAAAATGGGAAAAGAGGTTCAGAGCGACTAATAGACATGCCCAGACATTATACTATTGGGTTGGCCAAAAAGTCTATTTAGTATTTTCCATAAAATAAAGCACACATTTATCATTTTCACCAATAACTTCATTGACTTGGCTATTTTGAGTATGTTGGCTGTCTCCCATGTGGTATAATGTTGATTGTTCTCAGTTAATGCCTCAGTTTGATCGCTATCAACTTTAACTGGTCTGCCTGACCGTGGAGCATCAGCAAGTGAGAAATCTCCATCATGAAATTTTGCAAACCACTGTTGACACAATTGATCAGTCACAGCACCTTCTCCATACACTGCACAAATACTTGTGTGTATGTCTCAGTTGCATTTTTACCTTTCTTGATATGGTAAAGCATAATATGCAGAAATGTTGCTTATTTTCTTCAATCTTCAGTATTAAAATGGCTATACAAAAATTCACCAATTTTGATAAGTTTTTATTAATGCACACTGATATGACAGCTGTCACAATAAAATCTAACGAAGTTGTTTCAAATAAAGTTAAAGACAACTAAGTGTTACAAGAGCCATCTTACAGAAAAAACTAATGAACTTGTAGGCCAATCCAACACATAACTGTTGTCCCGATTCTGCTCAATGAACGTAGCAAATTCATCTATTAAAAAATGGCTGGCTTCTAATATATGTTTCCTACCAGCATAGGCATAGAATGGGCTGCTGAATCTTCCTTCTCCAGCTCAAGTCCTTCAGCATTTCTCTCATTAGTCCTCAGCTAACCTGGTCCTTAATCCCACTTCTGCTCCCAAAGAACAGAACAAGGGTCCAAATCACACATCTCACAGTTGCGAGGGGAAATTTAGTTACCTCCTCCTGAGAGGAGCCCAAACCTGGATGCACATCAGAATAACCTGGGTTAGTTTAACAAATTACAAATCCCTACACCCGTCTCCAGACCTACAGAATCAGAATCCTCAGAGTTTGGGGCTAAGAGGGGTAGGGGGAGCCGTGGCAAGGAAATAACCTTTTAAATTTAAAAAACGGAAATGTTTTTAAATAAAGAAAAGTATGGAAAATAATATAACAAAAACACATGTACCTGGAAACTAAAATGAGCAATATTAACATTTGGTCATGGTTGTGTAGAGAAAACGTTGCCCCTTCCTGGAAAACTGTGCATTGTCTGGACTCCAAAGGAGACCCATCAGGGTTCTCAGGTTCTGGTTCGGCTGGAGCTATTGTCCAGCTCTGTATTCTGTAGGAAACTGACTGCAGTGAAAAAGTATTCTTGTTTATAGCCGCACAAATCCCGTTTCTTTCTTTTACCCTGGAAAACAACTTTACATGCATTTTGATATTCCTGATCTCAATTGCTTCGGTTCATGGATTCTCTTTTGAATCCATTATAACTGCCTGGCTCACTCATTGATGAAGTTAAAGAAAAGCTGTAACATGTGTTCACTTTATATCTATACGAGAGTCAGGATTTTATAGTTTTTGAAAAATTATCTTTAAACAATTTCTTCATATCTTTTTATATTAATCCTTACAGAAATTGTTAATATATACCAGAGTTTTCCTTTTGGTCTCATTTTCTCCTCTCCTCAGAGGCAACCACTACCATGAATTTGCTGTGGATCCAAGTATGCCTTTATATTTTTAAGTACTATATGTACTTAATGTAATACTATAAATTACTCAAAAGTAATATATAGTATTAATTTTAAAAAACAGACTTAACTAGTATAATACTCTATATGACTTTCTACAACTTTTTAACTTAACAATAAATATTTCAGACCTCTTCATACTGATATATATAATCAGTAGTATCTTTAATGGCTAGTGGTGTATTTTGTTTTCCTATTTCTTTTTGAGACTAATTTGATCATTTATTTTTCTAAAAAATGTCTATTCTATTTGCACCTCAATTTTCTAGACTCAAATTTTTCAGTTTTCTATACTTATTTTTTTCTTTACTGTATATTAGTTATATCCACATTACTTAAATGGTTTCTTTGTCTACTCTGTTTTCCTCACTTGTCTTTTTTCTTTCTTTCCCTAGAATGAAATGCTTGATTATGCTAATTGTTTCTATTATTTTTGTGTTTGTAGACTTGCTTTATAATGTTATTAATTTCTATTATTTTAATTATTTCCTCTCCTCCACTTGTTTTCCTTGTTTATGCACTGCATACTAATTATGACCTCGTGTTTTGAAATGCACTACTTTATTGTTCAATTGTAATATTTTGCAATTGTTTTAATTTCTTGCTTAATCCAATGAATTCTTTAAGAGTATGTAAATATATGGATCGGGTTTTGCTACTATTTTATATGAGTTCTAATCTAACTGCATTATTGTTAGGAAATGTGACCTACATAGATTTGTTCTTAAAAATGTGTAGGGCTTACTTTTTGAGTCTTAAGCATTTTCTGTATATGTTCCATTTAGTAAAAAGAAAGTATATTCTGTATGGGTAAGAGAGTTGGCAGAAATTTTTGGTTTGCTTGATGCATTTGAGACAGAAGTATTAAAATCTTCTCCTGTGGTTATGTATTTTTCTTGATAATTTTGTCAGTTTTTCTGGGCTGTGCTGTTAAATGCACATGATTTTAGGATTTTTTTATCTATTGGTAGATGTTGTTTTTCTTATTATATACTGTTCCTCCTTATTTTAATTAATACTATTATAGGGATTAGTGCTTTTTCCTGAAATTCCATGGTGCCTAATGTTATTATTGGCTTTCTTTTGATTAGTATTCGTATACCTCTTTCCATATTTTTTATTTTCAACCTGTCTATGTCATTTTACGTATTTTGTAAACAGAATATTGCTGGCTTTTTATTAAAAATCCAATCATATTGTCCTTTTTATGTACATTTAATCCACTTACATTCATCATAACTAATGTATTTAGACTAATACCAATTCCTTTTGTGGCTGTTTTATTGTTCTTTTGTCATTTTATATCATTTCTTACTTTCTATGGTATTTATAAGTATTTTCATTTCAATGTTTTCCCTCTGCTGGTTTTGAAGTTATAGATTGTATTTCTATTATTTTAGTGGTTACTCTTAAATTTTTTAAATAGTGATTACAGATATTTAGCATCTCTAGTATCCTTAAACTATCCATTAAATAGCTCCTTTTTCCCAGCACCTCACACTGCCCTCCTTCCTTGTCCTATTATCTAGACCAGGGTCAGCAAACTACAGACAACAGGCCAAACCCTGCCCGCCACCTGTTTTTGAATATAGCTCATGAGCCTTTAAGAATGGTTTTTGCATTTTAAAAAAGAATAATAGTTCATGGCATTATAAGTACATACAATTCAAATTTGTGTCGATAAATAAAGTTTTATTTGAAACATAGCCATTCTCATTTATTTATATGGTATCCATAGCTCCTGTGCTGATACAATAGCAGAGTTGATTACTTATAACAGAGACCATATGACCCACAAAGTGAAAAATAGCAGAAAGCTCTGTCCTGACCTTGAACTTTCTGAATGACATTTTTTGCATCTTTTTGCCATAATTTACACTTTTTGCAAGCCATATTCAAAGACACTGGTATCGCTTTTTTTAAACTGTCCTTTCTCAGGCAGGGAGCCTGCCCAGCTCCTACTCTCACACAGTGAGTCCAGGTCGATCTCTCGAGTGCATGGAAAACCTGGGTTCTCTATAATCTCATTGTTACAGAAATGTGAGACTTTTGTACATGAGACTCAGTATATGTGCTTCATTCAGTCTGTAAGTTTCTGGTCTATTTCTGGTTCACAGAGATATTCATTTCACCTTTTACACAAATACATGGCACACACACACAATTGCTTTGTTTGAAGAGAAAAAGAGTCTAAAGTATAAGCTCAGAATTTTGATTGTTCCTTCTAATGAGCCCATGGGACTGACCTCCAAACCAAGGGTCAGAAGGGGGATGAAGGCTAGGTGAGAAGGATGAAGGGATTAAGCAAAGAAAAAAAAGAAAGACTTATGGACACAGACAATAGTATGGGATTGCCAGAGGAAAGGGGGTGGGGAGAGGCAGAAGAGGACAAAGAAGGGGTAAGTGCTGATGGACGGAGACTTGACTTGGGGTGGTGAACAAATAATATAATGTACAAGATGACCTATTGTAGAATTGTATACCGGAAACCTATATAACTTTATTAACTGATGTCACCTCAATAAAGTCAGTAAATTAATTAACTAATTATATAAATAAACCAATGGTCAGCAAACTACAGCCCTTGGACCAAATCTGTCCTGATGGCTATTTCTATAAATAAAGCTTTATTGGAACCCATCTATTCCTTTCTATACTGCATATGGCTGCTTTCACTGCAAAGGCACAGGTGAATAATTACAACACAGGCCATACAGCCTGCAAAGCCTAAAACATCTCTGATCTGACCTTTTTACTGAAAAAGATTGCTGAACCCTACTATGAACCATAGAGAGCCTTTTAAATTCATCTCTTCCTCACATGGCATTAAATACCAGTTATATGATGATAACTCCATGAACTTCAGTCTTGTTTACTTAGCTGTACACAGAGTTCTGTCCAGAAAGTATCCAGACATGTACTATGAAAAATAGAGACATTTACTGAAGAAGATACAGGATACAAGAAACATTGTACATAGGACAATGATGCCTCAGTCCCCTTAAAAGTAGGCAACTTGGGACCTCACACAGTTCTCTGATCTTTTTTGATTGCAGGCCATACATATTCAACACTCTCAGGTGTTCTGCTTGTTGTAGGCCTTCCAGAACTTGGATCACTTTCAACAGATGCTTGACCATCTTGGAAGTATTTGTGCCACATTTTTATTTACTCTGCACTCATCTCATTTTTTCCAAAAACCTTCTAAATCATCTGAATAGTTTCCACAGAAGAATGTTCAAGCTTAATGCAAAATCTGATGTAGATTTGTTGCTGTACTCACTCAGTCACCTTGTACATGACAGCCACAGAGTACACATGCTCACTCAACAGCGTCTACCGCCCCCACTGACTAGTACAGTGAAGTCATCATTGTTCATGCATGCGCACTCCAGTCCACTCTCCTCGGCTGCCAGGTTATATTGATGTCATGCACACTGTTCTCATTGTATCAATAATGGCTGGACTTTTTTTGGACTGACCTTGTATCTCTGTTAGGCATCTTAAATTTAACATGTCCAAAATCTAATCCCTGACATTTCCCTGTACTCTTCCTCCCCTACATGCTACATTTCTTCTCACAGTGTCCTCCATGCCAACAAATGGAAATCCTGCCCCTTCCCTTTACTCAAGTCAAAAATTTTAGGGACATCCTTGGCTTCTCTCTTTTTCTCACTTTCCATGTCTTTCCCATAAAAACTTAAAAAATAATGTATCTAGAATCCATGAGTAAGCAATGGAACATGACCAGCTTTCCCTTCATGGAAGAAACTCTCTCAATTGTGAGGAAAAGTCAGACGGTGAATGTTGAAGTCATTTTCACTGGGAAGTTCGGCATGAAGATTTTTCAATAACTCAAGCTCAGACAGTCTGCTATCTTTGTTGTGCCTGCTGATGTTTTCTTATCTTTATGAGAAAAGGAAACATGCTAGCCTTCTTCTAGTAAAGGCCTCTGGATTAAACTCTCAGAAGGAAACCGACCGCACCTAATAAACTCACCAGAACATAAAAGGACATGGAAGAGAATAATAAAACTAATGTGCTAATCAGTTCAATAAATGGCTGAAGCAGACCTTAAATAAAATAAAAGACAGGAAAGGATGCCTTATGTCAGAACTTTGAGACACATAGTGATAAGAAAACATTTCCTCAGTTTTGAATTGCTGAGGGGGGGGAAACAGTAGTCAATTCAGGGGAAGTAACCTGACCATCAAGAGACACCCTGGCAGTTTTTAAATAGGGAATGTCGTTTTCTTTTTGTCCTCTTCCAGAGTTGATGGAAGCACTCATATTGCAAGTGGCAAGGTATCTCTGGCTTCCTTCTCATCAGCTGCATGATCAATGTGAAGCCTGCCTCCTGGGAACTGGCAATTCTCCCGCCCAGGCTTCCAGTTCTGGATATCCAGTTATAGGCAAAATTAGAAAGTAAATGAAGGTTTTCTGTGTCAAACATCCATCAGCCTCAAATTCCCCTTGACCAACTGATCAGCGGGGAAGCCACGTAGAGCAATATAAAACCAATTCATACCACCGCATTCGCAATCTAATGCATTTTCCTGCCTGACCTCCGATTTTCATTTTCAAAGGGAGCAGGCAACATTTACATAATTGGATGCATTTCAAAATGTGAACTTCCAGTTTCAATGTGCCCTGCATGGAATACAGTGGCAGTGATGTCCCTGAAAATGAAACTGCCTACCTCTCCAAGCTGCCACAAATCAGTCCAGGTTAGCGGGAAAGAGGCCTGGTCCCACCTTTTCTCTGGGAGGAGCATCAAACACTAGTGTGTCTTTCTAAGTAAGATAGCAGGCATGTGAGCCTACAGAGGAAGCCCCAGGAAGATGCAGTTGGTGGACTATATCGCCCCATTCCATCATTGCTTCCCATCAGCTCTGCCCGCAGGCAGGTGCTACAAGCAGACTGTGATCCCAGAGGGCTTTGAGAAAATCTTTGTCAGGCAGAGCTGTTATCCTGCAAGAGCTCCTCACTCTAGCAATTGGACAAATCCATGATATGGGTCACTCTATAGGCTCTTCAATAAGTCAATACCTGGAAAGGAGGGGGAAGTGAAGAGAATATTTTCCTGAATCAAAATGGACTTCCAAGGAACAATAACCAAATGCAAAGTATGGTCGCTTCATTGGACCCTAACCTCTGGAGAAGAATAGTAAAATTTGAATATAAACTGTATAGTAAAAGACATTAAGGAATTAGCATTAATTTTTAGGTGTGATCATTGTATTATGGCTATGTAGGAGCATATTCTTATTTTTTGATGATGCATGTAAAGTATTAAAGGGTTGTACTAGTTTCCTAGGGCTACCATAACTCACCACAAACTTGGTAGTTTAAAACAATAGAAATTTATTCTATCACAGTTCTAGAGGACAGAAGCCCAAAATCCGCGTGTTGGCATGGCTGTTCTCCCTTCTATGGCTCCAGAGGAGAATCCTTCCTTGCTTCTTCTAGCTTCTGGTAGCTTCCTTGGCTCAGAGCTGGGCTCACTCCCATCTCTGCCACCATTTGTATATGGACTTCGTCTCACTTCAGCATGCCTTCTGCTCTTCTGTCTCTGTCAAATCTCCCTCTGCTTCTCTCTTATAAAGACTCCTGTTAATGGATATGGAGCCCCCTATCCATTCTAGGGTAATCTAGAATGGTCTTCTCCTTTCAAGATCCTTAAATTCATTACATCTTCCAAGACCCCTTTTCCAGCGAAGGTAACATTCAATCCTTTACCATAAAAGGTAATAGTCACAGGCTCTGGGGATTAGGGTGTAGACATACCTTTTGGGGGCCACCATTCAACCCACTACAGGGGTGCTGTATCATTATCTGAAATTTACTTTAAAATTATTCAGTAAATATAAATGTGGAAGAAATAAATAAGCCAAAGGGCTAATGACTGATAAATCTAGGTGGTAGGTATATGGGAGTTCATTGTGCTATTTCTTCTAATTTTATATTCTTAAAATTTTCATCATACACGACATTTAAATTCTTCATTTTGTCAGGACTCACTTAGGGAATTATTTCAGTGTAGGAGATAGGAGCATGGGCCCTGGCTCAGAATGTCTGGGTTTGCATCCTGCCAGGCTTGACATTTACCAGCTGTGGGGTCTTGAGTGAGTTAACTCAGTTTTTTCATTGATAAAATAGAAATAATAATAATACTAACTTTGGACAGCTGTGAGATTAAATGAAACAGTTCCCATGAGCTACCTGGCACGTGGAAGGGCCTGGCAAATATTAGCTACATCATTACTATGTTGGCTTCTGTGGGATTTCCACCTCTAAAGATTTCACTGTAAAATACAATTACCCCTCTTTGGGGAACAGGAAGGGGAGTTTAAATCTTACCCTAGTATCTAACACAAAAAAGATTCTTTGCAGTTAGAATCTCTACACTGTTAGTTAAAAGAAACAGCTTTAGGAAGGAGACACGGGGTGTCCCCAGTGTGTGGTTGAATGCAGGGAGCAGGAAGGGATGCAGGGAGTAAGGTAGTTGCACAGGCTGGAGGGAAGAGTGAGGCAACAACTGTGGAGACAGGGAGATTACAAACACAAGGGCAGCTCCTGTAGACTTTTAGGCAATCCCTACCAGCTATTGTTCTGAGCCCAATTATTAGCCGTGATGCTGAAGGAGTTCATGCAAATTTCCAAAGTACTTTTTATTTCTAGGAAGCTGCTACAATGCTAAGTGACTATGACTCAGCCTAACTGGAAACGTTGTTTCTCAGGACTCTCTTCATGCTGAAACACTTATTTAAAGCAACTCCCTCTACCTCATGAGGAGGTTGATGCTTGTGGAGTGTTGGCGGAGGCTCAGGAGTGAACCTGCAATTAGGGAACCCCATTGTTCCAGCTGGGAGTGGAGCTAGCCCAGCTCAGGCAGAGTGCCAGGGATGCTGCCTCCTCCTCCCACACCTCAGGGTGTCAGAGCATCTCCAGGCAATTCTCACTTTATATTTAGGGTGTCGTTTCATTTTTAGATCAAGAGCATGAAGGCTTTCGCCTCCTTACTTCTCACTTAGTATCATACTTTCTCTCAAGCTCTCGTAGTCATGAAACATGTGCAAGACTAGGAACAAAAGAAATGAAAGAACTGCCACAAAAACTTAAAGGTGAAACCAGCAAGGG
>PVJI01025058.1:0-21020 GCA_004026765.1 Micronycteris hirsuta | reverse complement strand
AGGGCCCAGAGACATATGAAAAGATGCTCAACATCATTAGCCATCAGAGAGATGCAAATTAAAACCACGATGAGATACCACCTCACACCAGTCAGAATGGCCATCATCAACAAAGCAACAGATAACTGTTGGAGGGGATGTGGAGAAAAGGGAACCTTACTGCACTGTTGGTGGGAATGCAGACTGGTGCAGCCACTGTGGAGAACAGTATGGAACTATCTCAGAAAACTGAAAATGGAACTGCCTTTTGAACCAGCAATTCCACTACTGAGATTATACCCTAAGAATCCTGAAACACCAATACAAAAGAACCTATGCACTCCAATGTTCATAGCAGCACAATTCACAATAGCCAAGTGCTGGAAACAACCTAAGTGCCCATCTACAAATGAATGGATCAAGAAACTATGGTACATTTACACAATGGAATCCTACGCAGCAGAAAGGAAGAAGGAGCTTATACCCTTTGCAACAGCATGGATGGAACTGGAGAGCATTATGCTAAGTGAAGTAAGCCAGGCGGTGAGGGACAAATACCATATGATCTCACCTTTAACTGGAACATAATCAACAAAAGCAAAAAGCAAACAAAGCTTAACCAGAGACACTGAAATTAAGAACAATCTAACAATAGCCAGGGGGGAGGGGGGAGGGGACAATGGGGAGAACGGTCTTCAGGAACCACTATAGAGGACACATGGACAGAACCAAGGGTGGGGAGGGAGGCAGGGAAGGGAGGTGGGATTGGAGGGGGAGGGAAGGGGAGAGTATGCAGACAACTGTAATTGAACAACAATAAAGTAAAAAATAAATAAATAAATGAAAAAAATAAAAAAATTTTAAAAATAAAAATAACATCCTTACTATATGTGAATTCAGAAATTTTCTTTTAAAAGGAAGAATAGATTTAGGGAGAAAATTATCAGCTAAATTTTGACTATATGCCTAAAAGGCGCTAAGGGAAATCTTCTAATAAGAAGTTATATATAACTTTCCACACACAGAAAAAAAATCTGTGTTAAAAATAACACTTTGCTAATAGAAACTATATTTTGACAAAACAATGGATTATGGAATGAATACTTCATGATCCTATCATAATAAGAATAACTTGAAAAAGTAAAAGGTATAATCTTTGCAGTGTGGTATTATAGAACATACAAGGAAGGTAGTAACATTCAGTTCTAATTCTATTCTTTCATATACATAAAAAGGGAAATCAGGAATTGAAAAAATTATTTCAAAGAACAGAAACATGTGAAAACTGTTTCTTGGAAGTCCCATTTCCACATCCCAGTTTATCTCTATATAAAATATTGTACATATTTTATATTTGATATATAGTTTTGTTAAAGAGTTAAATAATTTAACCTATCATGGAATAAACAGAAGAGAGATTTATAGTTCACAATTTCTAGAGAGAATATATAAATATAAAATTACCAGATTGATAGCTCATAATAATTATACAAGAAAAAGAGACTATATTTTTTATTTTTTTATTATTATTTTTTGTTTAATTACAGTTATTTGCATCCTCTCCCCTCCCCTCCTCCCTTCCTCTCCCATCCCACCTCCCTCCCCCCCTCTTAGTTCTGTCCTCCCTCCTCCCTCTTAGTTCTGTCCATGTGTCCAATACAGTGATTTCTGAAAACTTTTCTCCCCATTGTCCCCTCCCCCCTCTCCCCTGTCTATTGTTAGACTGTTCTCAATTTCAGTGTCTCTGGTTATGTTTTGCTTGCTTTCTGCTTTTGTTGGTTATGATCCGGGTAAAGGTGAGATCATATGGTATTTGTCCCTCACCGCCTGGCTTACTTCACTTAGCATAATGCTCTCCAGTTCCATCCATGCTGTTGCAAAGGGTATAAGCTCCTTCTTCCTTTCTGCTGCGTAGAATTCCATTGTGTAAATGTACCATAGTTTCTTGATCCATTCATTTGTAGATGGGCACCTAGGTTGTTTCCTGAAAAACCAATTCAAAAGAACCTTTGCACTCCTATGTTCATAGCAGCACAATTCACAATAGCTAAGTGCTGGAAAAGAGACTATTTTGATAAATCAATGTTAATGATTAAGGGAGGACATTTGACTCAGGAAATTGGTCATTCAAAAATTAGATTGAATTTAATTGAATGAAGGATTGAGTTAACCCTGTGGATGTTCTCTATTGAGGTTTTGGATTATTATCTTTAAATAGAGTTTAATATCTTAGTCTACATATATTTTTATAATATGAACAAGAATACTAAAACCTCAAAAAAACTTATGTATGCTTCTATAGAGGTAAAATTACATAAAATCAAATTTAACAAGAAATTCAAATTAAGTATAAAAAATAAACCACAGGTGGTTAGACTGAGTTTACCAACAGTTGGGGAAAGGGGGTAAGAAGGAAAAAACAAAACCTTGGAATTTTTGTTTAAGATAAATTTAGGTGAACAGCTAATAAAATGGTTAAAATGTGTATTAGTACCAGTTTACTATGGCATCCAGATCAATAGAAGGAACAGTCTTTCTCTATAATCAAAGCTCATCTAAGCATATACGACACATTGTGTCTAGTTTTAATCATGACTTCAGAGAGCAATGGATATGTTATGAGAGATAGGCAGAGTAGTGAGGAGTGGGACAAGCAACCTGCAATAGCTGAATCTTAGGATCTAGGATTTAATATGGAAAAGTCGATGTGTGCAGAGGAAAGTACAAAACTCCATATCCCGTATTCTAAACACCTGGACTACTTGAATGATGTTGTGAATGTTCTAGAGTTTTCTGCTTCCATAGTTTTATATCAGTCCCTCAAGTGCCATACCATATATCCTCAATTCTTTTTAAAAAAGTAAATAAATAAAGTCTATTTGGTCAGGTATAAGTATTGCTATCACAAAATTTCTTTTTTCATTTCCATTTGCATGAAATATATTTTTCCATCCCTTTTCTTTTAGTCTGTCTGTATCTCTCGTTCTGAGGTAGATCTCTTGTACACAGTATATATATGAGTCTTGTTTTTCTTATCCATGCAGCTACCCTAAGTCTTTTTATTGGAGCACTTAAGTCATTTACATTTAAAGTGATTATTACAGATACATATTTATTGCCATTTTATTCTTTTAACTATTTTCCTCCAGATTCTTCTTCTTATTATTATTACTATTATTATTATTATTTCTTCTTCTCTTCCTCCTCCTCATTCTTATTCTTTTATTCTTATTCTTATTCTTTTATTCTTATTCTTATTGTTACTCTCCAAGAGGACACTTGAATATTTCTTGTAATACTGGTTTGATGGTAACAAACTCCTTTAGCTTTTTATTGTCTGGAAAGCTCTTTATTTACCCTTCAATTTTAAATGATAGTCTTATTGGATAGAATAATTGTGGTTGTAGGTCCTAGGTTTTCATCATTTTGAATATTTCATGCCAATCTCTTCTGGCCTGAAATGTTTTGGTTGAGAAATTAGCTGATAGTCTGGGAACTCTGTTTTAAGTAACTAACTGTCTTTCTCTTGCACCTTTTTAGATTCTTTCTTTTTCTTTAACCTTTGACATTTTAATTATTATGTGTCTTTGGGGGGCCTCTTTGGGTTCATCTTGTTTGAGACTCTCTGCACTTCCTGGACTTGCATGTCTTTTTCCTTCACCACGTTAAGGAAATTTTCAGTCATTATTTCTTTAAATTGGTTCTCAATTCCTTGCTCTCTCTCTCTTCTCCTTCTGGTATCTTTATGATGCAGACATTTTTACTTTTCATGTTGTCTAAAATGTCCCTTCAACTATTCCCATTTTTTGTTGTTAATTTTCATTTTGCTGTTCTGATTGGTTGTTTTCCGCTACCTTGTCTTCCAAATCACTGATTCAATCCTCTTCTTCATCCAATCTATTTTTTTATTCTTTTTAGAGTATTCTTCATTTCAGATATCATATTCTTCATTTCTGACTGATGCTTTTATGTGGTTTCTATGTCCTTTCTTATGCTTTCTACCTCTTTATTGAAGTTCTCTCTAAGTTTCTTGAACATCTTTATACCATTTCTTTAAAGATTTTATTTATTTATTTTTAGAGAGAGGAGAAGGGAGGGAGAAAGAGAGGGAGAAATAGCAATGTATGGTTGCCTCTCACATGGCCCTCACTGGGGACCTGGCCTGCAACACAGGCATGTGCCCCAACTTGGAATCGAACCGGGACCCCTTGGTTCCCAGCCCACGCTCAATCCACTGAGCTACACCAGCCGGGTGCATTTTTTAAACTCTATATCTGGTTCATTTTTTGCTTCTATTTCATTTGACTTTTTTTCTTTTTCTCCTGATTTTGGCTGCCTGTTTGTGTTTGTTTCTATGTATTAGGTAGATCTGCTATGACTCCCACTCTTGGTATGTTTGCCTTATATAGTAGGTGTTCTGTGGGACCCAGTGGCACAGTCTCCTTTATCACCTGGACTGGGTGTTCCAGGAATGTCTCTTGTGTGGGTTATGTGGACCCTCCTGTTGTCACTGAGTCTTCATTGCTATTGGCTTATTTGTTTGTGGGGTTGACCCTCAGCATGGCTGACTGTGAGGATCAACTGAACCACAGTGCGTGAGCTGCTGTGCAGTGGCTGACCACACAAAGCAGAATTTGCCTCAGCAGGGTCTGGTGCCTACCAAGATGTCATTTTGGATATGTCACTTGTGAAGCTAACTGTGTCCTGCTTAGATGTGGTCTAAAGCTGGTCACTGGGAATGCTGGTCGTGGGGCCCCTTGGGAGGGACTCTGGTGCAATCCAATGTCAGATGTTACCTGTGACTAGTCCTGGGAAACCTATTTGGAGTTGCAAAGCAATCCAGAATTTGTGGCTGCCTCTGCTGGGCCTTAGCGTGTGTGGGAAGGGCCGAGCTGTACACCAGGGCTGGCTTTGACCAGCATCAGGCCCAGGGGCTGGTCAGCAAAAGTCCCAAGATAGCTAGAGATTCACTTCTGTCTGCCTCCTCCTGCTGGCTGCCTAATAGGCTGAGTCACTGAAAGTGCTTCTTGTGGCACTCAGATTGCATGATGTCAGTTCTCAGAGAGTCACCAGGGACAGGTGAGTGGCACTCACTAGATTGATGCGGGTTCAAACTCAGTGGCAGTGTTGGATAGCTGCTCAGTAAATGTCCTAGAGCACAGGTGGCAAACACAAGGCCTGCAGGCCAAATCTGGCTCTCCACCTTGTTTCATCTGGCCCTGCACCTTGTTTCTACCTGGTGGCAGTGCCGAGCTCCCTGACCCTAGTTAAGGAGTAGTTACATTTATACAGTCCTAAAATTACACTTGGCCCTTTGAAGGAAACCACAAGGTTGATGTAGCCCCCAGTGAAAGTGAGTTTGACACCCCTAGCATCCAGAGTATACCAAGTGTAGCTGCCATTTGCCAGATGCCTGCAGAACTTTGTAGTGGGAAGGGATTCACAGAATCATCGTGGTGAGCTCAGCAGCATTTATCAGGCACAAACAGACCAACATTTGGCCGTGTGAAGGGAGGTCTCTGCACTGTATAGTTGTGCAAATGAAAAATGGCCCCTGTCTTAGAGCCACATAAATTAGTTTGTTCAAAATTCTTCTAGAAGCCCAAGTTCAACAGAGTGGATTGGCCAGGAAATGGGAGGGTAGGGCCAATGGATCTCCCATGAGGGGGATTTGCTGGTCAAACCTGGGAGAAGGTGGGAGGAGTGGCCACTTCCCTACCACACCACTCATTCTGTCCTGCATTTAGACCAGAACTCAGCATAGCAGGGCCACCAGGAGTTGAGAGGGTGGGTCACCTGGTGCCCAGAGGGTAGAGCTAGAGGACCTCCCATGAGGGGGATGTGTCAGTCAGGTTCATGGGAAAGTGAGGAGAATGGCCAACTCCCCAAAACCACACTACTCAGTCACTGATGCCCACTGAGTCCTCCCAGACCTCTACACCCAGGCCCTGACAGCTGACTCCTCAGCAGGGCCCGAGCTCCACAAGGTGGGGTGACAGGGAGTCCAGAGGGTGGGGCTATTGCATTTCCCCTGGGCTGATGCCATAAGGAGAATGATCCCCCCCAAGAAAGATGGCATCCATGGTATGAGAGAAGGACTCAGCACTGTGGTCCCAGCGGCTTCCCCCTCAGTTCTCTCCCCAGAGCCACAAACCCCAGTCTCTTCTCACACGACTCAAGTCCGCTCCACCTTCCCTCCCCCAGAGCCCAGGGTGAGTGGCTGTGAATGAGATTTTGTGCATTAGCCTTTTATTTGAATGATAAATAAAATCAAATAAAATTCAAAATAAATAAAGGAGATTCACAAAGAAGAATAAATAATAAATATAAATTAATAAAAGTTATCATAGGTTAAACTGAATGTGAGCAGGATTAATTATCATATAAATAACTGAGAGTGTCATATTGAATTAAAAAAACAAAATCCAGGGTTCTGGCCAAGATGGAGGCATAGGTAGAGACCCTCCATTTCCTCACACAACCAAAAGGAGGATAACAACCAATATGAAATCAACAAACAACCAAAAGCGCCAGAAAATCAAACTGCTTGGAAATCCAACAACAAAGGAATTAAAGGAAAACTCAACCAGAACAACCAGACTGGTAAGGCCGCAGAACGTGAGGGCCGACTCAGAAAAACCAGGGCAATGCGGTGAACCTTGGGGGAAGAGCTGGCTGCTGAGCTCTGCAGGCTGCGTGGGGCGGGCTGACTTAAGAGGACCCAGGGGTGGCTGTGGGCTACGGTGGTTGCAACAGTAGGAGAACCCCCCAGTCTCACAAGACAGTCCGTTGAAAAGTGCGCTGTTCCCTATCTGGCCCCTCCCCTACAGGCAGCATTGCAGCTCAGCAAAGAGGGTTGCCCTGCCTGAGTGAATACCTAAGGCCCTGACCCCTTACAACCTATCAGCTGCGCTGAGACAAAGAAATATGGCCCAAATGAAAGAACAAAGTAAAGCCTTAGAAAGTGAGCTAAGCGATGAAATTGTCAACCTATCTGATGGAGAATTTAAAGCCCTGGTAATCAAAATGCTCACAGAACTGATTGAGCTCGGTTGACAAATGAAAAAACAAATAAAGGATAACCAAAGTGAAATAAAGCAGAATGTTCAAGGAACCAACAGTGACAGGAAGGAAACCAGGACTTAAAACAACAATTTGGAACAAAAGGAAAAATAAACATCCAACCGGAACAGAATGAAGAAACAAGTATTCAAAAAAGTGAAGAGTCTTACAAACCCCTGGGACAACCTGAAACACTCCAATATCTGAATTATAGGGGTGCCAGAAGGAAGAAGAACAACAGCAAGGAACTGAAAACTTATTTGAACAAATAATGAAGGAAAACTTCCCCAATCTGGTGAAGGAAATAGACTTCCAGGAAGTCCAGGAAACCCAGAGAGTCCCAAAGAAGTTGGACCCTAAGAGGAACACACCAAGGCACATCATCATTAAGTTACCCAAGATTAAATATAAAGAGAAAATCCTAAAAGAAACAAAGGGAAAGGAGACAGTTACCTTCAAAGGAGGGTTCATTAGGCTATCAGCTGATTTCTCAAAAGAAACCTTGCAGGCAAGAAGAGGCTGGAAAGAAATATTCCAAGTCATGAAAGGCAAGGACCTACATCCAAGATTACTCTATCCAGCAAAGCTTTCATTTAGAATGGAAGGGCAGATAAAGTGCTTCCCAGGTAGGTCAAGTTAAAGGAGTTCATCATCACCAAGCCCTTATTATATGAAATGTTAAAGGGACTTATCCTAGAAAAAGAAGATCAAAAATATGAACAGCAAATGCAACAAACTCACAATTATCAACAAATCAACCTAAAAGAAAAGAAAAACAATGAAAACAAAAAGTAAGAAAACAATCAGAACAGGAATAGAATCAGAGAAATGGACATCACATGGAGGGATTTCAGTGGGGAAGGGTAAGGGAGGAATAGGGGGGGAAAGGTACAGGGAAGAAGAAGCATGGTCAGTAGGCATAAGGTATGCCTACTAACGGGGAGAGACAAAAAATGGTATGGGAAACAGAGGACTCAGAGAACTTATATGTACAACCCATGGACATGAACCAAGGGCGGGGTGATGTTATAGGGTTGGGGGGCAGAGTGGAGGGGGGAATAAAGGGGGAAAACTATAATAGCAAATCAATAAAAATATTTTTTAAAAATCCAGATATATGTTGTTTATAAGGAACACTCTTAAAAATTAAAAAGGAACATTGAAAATAGAGGGATGAGCAAAGATATGCCAAGTAAGTGCAAACAAAAGGAAAGCAGATATGGCAATATTAATATCAGACAGGGTAGAATTTAAGGTTAAAAGCACTAAACAAAATAAGGAGAACATTGTGTAATAATAAAAGACAATTTATGAAGAAAAACACAAGATCGTCAACCTGCATGTTCTATGAAAACATGGCACCTAAGTATATAATAGTAATTATTAGAGAGTCAAAGAATATTTTATTTTTAAAAAACTGCACTGGAAAGTTTTAAGCTTTTTCTTTCAAAATCAGAGAGTTTCAGTGTACCAAAAAATAAGGGGCTTTTTTACACAAAATAATTGAATAATACGCTAAGATTTTTTTTTCCCTCATATTCATGGCCCCTTTTCAGAAGTCAATTGCATACTTGGCCACAAAGAAATCTTAACAAATTCAAAGAAGCAGAGAGTTCTCAGGCTACATCCTCTGATCACAATCCAATAAAATTAGAAATAAGAAATATAACTGAAAGACTTTCACTACTTGGAAATGAGGAAACACTCTCCTAAATAATTCTTGGATCAAAGAAATAAGAAATCACAATCGAAATTATCATCTAGTTAGATAAAAAAGGAAAAGAACATATCATACCAAATATGTATTGCAGTGGAAGCTATACTCAAGAAAATTAACAGCCCTAAATGCTTTTATTGCTGCAGATAAAAATTAGAATAAATTTGTTTAAAAATAGAAATAGAAGAAAAGTAATAAATAAATCAACAAGTTTAATTTTGGGAACTATAAACAATAAAATAGGCAAACTTCTGACAAGTCCAATTAGGAAAAAGGAAGTAACACTAAAGAAAGTGAAATTAGGTTCGAGAAGTAGAACATAGCAGTAAGTACAAAATATAAATAAATACCACATTCCAATCAATCCATGAGATTTCTACAACTGATGAAATTTACAATAACATGAAAAAAATAAAACTGCTCAAAGAACTCCTTGCAAACCCTGAAAACCTGAGTAGACTAAAGAGGATTTGAAAAAGTTTTCAAAAAATGTGCCGTCTAACAAGGCCCAGACCTAAAAATGTGTCAAGGTGAGAATCAATGTATCAAGCTCCAAAAACTCACAGGAATACATAAACTTTCAGAATCCTGATTCATTTTCTGAATTAAAAAAATACTGTAGCACAAAAGATAAATTATAGGCCAATCTAATGTATATAAGGCAAAGCAAACAAACAAAACCAAGGAAAATTCAATTAAATACTCTAAAAATTAATTCTTCAGAATATTAAAAATACTTCCCTCCTTAACCCATTAAGATTTAGCTAAAGGATGCAAAATGATTCTCAAAGAAGAAATCTGACAATTAAGTGTATCATACACTTATTTTTCAGTAATGGTAAAGCCATCACTGAAATTAACACCCATTATTACAAGAATTGAAACTGTAAAACCCTCTATATGGATTACTGCACTTCCATTACTTGATACAATTCTCTGCATACGAGGTGGGTACCTAGTGATGTTCACTCAGGGGAACTGAGTGCTGAATGCCAAACGCATGGTCTAGGCCATACGCGGCTCAAAGGAGAGAGGCTCACAGAGGGTTGCATTGGTCAGAGAAGAGCCTCGGTCAGATTTACATTTTCAAAGGAGAGAGGAATGTTAGGAACACAGAATTCAGAGTCGCAGGATGAAGGAACAGTTACGAGACTGTTCTTTTCTTATGTGGGCACAGAGAGCCATTAAACGTTTGTCGGAGTGTGAGATGTACTGCGTTATATTTTACAGATAGTCATCTGAAAGCAGTACATTTTTAAAACACAACACCTGCAACACGAGAGCAATTCACAGTTTATATTTAATAGTTTATGTCGACGCCAGTGGTCTGAAGGAGCAGGAAGAGGGGAGGAGGGCGTCCTGACATGGCTGCAAAGACACTCCCCCGCTCTGGTTCTCCAAAACCAGTCCATCGCAAGGCTCCCCAGTCTGACACAGAAATCTCTCTCAAATCACATTCCACTTCCCTTTGCACCGTCACTTGCACCCTTTCCCGCCTCGACTCTCTCACCTAAACGGTCAATAATTTCTCAGATGTGTTTTCTGCATCTGCTCTAATGCCCTTCAAGTCTGTTCTTCAAACCAAGGTGTGCGCAACTTCTTTACCTGAAAGTATAAATAATATTCTGTCTCTAGGTTTCGCTCTGTGCGTCTCACTCACTGTCTCCCTTTTTGTGTTTGTCTCTGTCTCTTTGTCTGTCTCTCTGTCTCTCTCTCGCACATACACAAGCACACTCAACACATACTTCTTGAGCTCCTAACATGTTCCAAGCACAGCACTATACACTGGAAACAGAAATTTCTATTTTCCTTTCCTTCCTCACAGAGATAATGTCCAGTAGAGAAGGCAGCACCTATAGCCACGATACAAAGCATGTCAGCCACATACGGCTACAATGAGGAGCAGAGGAGCAGGGAAAGAGGCTGTGGCAGGACGAGGGTATTTCTTTTAGTCCGGGGAGCAGAAGAGGCATCCCTGAGTGGGTGGGCTTGAACAGGTGCTAATCAAATACTTAATGGTGTTGTAAGCACAGATGGAAAAGAGAGGGAAATTGAGGGCTACAGAAGAACATCCACCCTTCCTTTCTGAGAACTTGTAGTTTCACATGGGGCTTCCCTGTCTCTTGGAAGATTTTTAAACCTGCAGCTTGATTCCAAACAGTCCAACTCCATTTATGCTCCAAGACCTGAGAAGATAATAAAATTCTTCTCAGGACCAAGTGATCAGATTTGCCTTGCTAATTTTAGAATGTTAAAAAATGTTGGGCCACAAGAATAGAAACTATATTGGAAACTACATTCTCCAGTTGACCCTTTTTTAGGTAAATAAGAGACACTTGGCTCTTAGTGGCTGTATTACACATAGTTTCCTTAGATTTTTCTAGTACTAAACCCTTTGGAAATATATATAACTGGCTTAGAAAAATAAAATGTGGCTCTCTTTCTGTCTATTCCTCTGTTGTTGTTGGTTTTTCCACTTCTAGAAGCTTTTATAAAGAATTCTCAGGGCAATTTAAATTAGGTAGAAAGAGCCGCTCCTCTGGCCTGACCTCAGCTTCCAGCTTAATTCCAAAAAACGTGTCACAGTCCAGACGAGAAAAAGAACCCACAAGGATTCCTTGGCCCCCATGAAAACCCTAAAGCCAGTTTTTTGCCTACAGGTGTGTAAATGAAATATGCATTTGAACATTTAACGTGTGAATGTCTTGGGAAGTTTAAAAACTTACCTATTATACAAAAAAAATGGGGCCTTTTCTCAGAGTTGGCGTTCTGAAATGTTAATACCGTTGCAATGAAGTTCAATATTCAAATTTTTACAGGCTATCCCAGAAAAGATCTTTGTGAAGGTTTTTCAAGTTCCAAAAGAGGAACCATAGTAAAATGTGGGGCTTGGGGAAGGTAAAAAAAAAAAAAAAAAAAAAGGAATAGTTGTTCTAAAACTCATTAACATCATTTGGAAATTTGGAGGCTGTTGTAATCCCTAGGTGAATTTGAAACAAACACTAAAAATCCCAGGAGCAGGAACAAACAATTCCAACCAATAAAAAGGAAGGCTAAATGAAAAATTGTTGTATAAATAGTTTTATAAATAGAAATGCAAATGCGGACAACAGGAAGAGCTCCAGAAGTGCTTTCTTACAAATATGCAGCCTTTCATAAAACAAATTTTACCCAAAAATGGTGTCTCCCACGATGTGTGGAGTTGTTTTTATTAATGTATTATTAGGAGAAAAGTTACACCAAAAACAATTTGAAGAACACATTGCAAAAGACCCCAGAACCGATAAGAAAGGGCCGTTTCAGGGCGGGTTTTCTTAAACACATCAAGTAAGCCTGCTTTTGGGGTGATGAACATGTTTCTAAAACTGATTGTGGGGATGGTTGCCATTGACTTCTACACTTTAAATCAGTGAATTGTTTGGAATGTGATTTGTATTTAAATAAAGCTGATAAAGTGGATACATCTATAGGTATCAGCTGATACAGGTATCAGCTTTATGTCATAATATGAATACATTCCAGCTTTGTGGTTAGAAGCAAAGGCTGGGCTGAGAGAGTTTCAAAGAACCCAGAAACCTATAGGATTAAAGGTTATTTTGGGGGTTTTTTTAGATTTTTTAAATTTTTCTTTTTTAGAGAGAAGGGGAGGGAGGGAGGAGGAATATCTGTGTGAAAGAGAAACATAGATCGGTTGCTCCTTGTTTGCACTGACACTTGGGAACCAAACCCTCACTTAGGTGTGTGCCCTGACCGGGAATCGAACCTGCTACATTTTGCTTTGTAGGACGCCACCCACACCACGGAGCCACGCCAGTCAGGGCCAGGATTGGTTTTTTAGCAGCCTTCGAGTAGAACAAACATTAAGACCATTCAAGCGGACATCTTTCTGTCTCCCTTACCTTCTCTATATTTTATCACTTTTCCCTGAACTTTTCTCTTTGCTGTGCACCACTCCTTCCCACAGATTCTCTTCCCAGGTAGCACTGTTGTCCTTGTTGCTTGTTCAGAGTATCAAACTGAATCATGGATGTACAACCTAGTATAAGTATTTTTTTCAAAGTTCTTGATTCCCTAGCCAAACTTGAAGATCTTTTATGATTTTCTTTTTGTTTTGTTTTAATGAAAAACTGTGTTGCCGTTTTTCTTCTAGGCGATGACAGACTGCATGTGTACATTTCAGGAAACCTCTGTGAAAGACCACATGCCATATTAAACATCTCAGAATTAGATTTTTTTTTTAATCCACCAGCAGGTTATGTCAATTGGCAAGTTCAGCCAGGTAAACTGAAACAGGTCACTTTCTTGATTTAAAAGATGCCGGGATTATTCTTGGGTCTCAAATACTTGTAAGGAATCATGAATATTTGGGCTTTGGCCACAAGAAACTCACTTCACATCATACTTAAACTTCTTAGTCAAAATTCCTCTTTAAATAGAACCTTTTTTTCCCTCAAAATTCATAGTTCAAACTTAGAAAATAATTTCAACCAGAGGGAGAATACTTGTGAGGTCAAAGGGACTCTCAAGGCCATAGACATCTATGGTAGTAGACTTGTTTCATAAAGCTTGGCCATGTAAATGAAGTCACTGAGCTTACTGGAAAATGTAACTAAAACCCTCTATTTTATAAGATTGCAGTGCGTTTTTTTGGAAGGGAAATGAGAAGCTCTCCTCTCTCCCTCCCTTCTTCCCTCCCTCCTCCATCCAGAGCACACTGGCTCCAGGAGAAGAACCTCCCCAAAGGTCCATCATTTCATTAAGGCCTTTTTTTTTCCAGGCATGAGCTCATCGTTTTCAGTTAAATAGTAATAAATGATTTGCAAGGAGCAACTTACATCAGTGCCTTATAAATAACCACCAATGGCCGCATCTGACTTACTTAAAATATTGACTCAGACGCTGGATGCACACAAGGGCACCAGCTCTGCAATCTCTGAGTCCCTTTATGCCAGACAAGTTACAGTAAGTCCACGGCATCTGCCAAAGGGACGGTGGCCCAGCATTCACAGATACAGAGCATCAGCATGCTCTGGGGAGGAAAGACAAAAGTAGGACCATGTTCCTGGGGTAGTTCAGTCCCCATGAGTTTTTCCTATCAGTTCTGTTGTAAATAAGCAAACAAGAGTCTCCTGCCCCACTGCCAGAACCCTTCATGTACAGAACCCTTCACAGGCTGCTCTCAAGAGCACCCGCATGGAAAGGGCCAGTTTGACACTGTCGAATACTCAGGGGACAGAGCCTCTTCTCTCTGCTGCTTGCATGTGAGGAAGAATGTATTTACTTGCAAACAGGGCTAGAATTGAAGGGTCTGGAAGGACAGAATATGGTTTTACAGCTTAATCACATCATCCAATGATGTTGAGAAGTTTTGCAAAAATACTTATTTTTAGGAAGAATGTGAAGGATGGAGACTAAGAGTCGAAAGACCTGAGCTTGGAAACTGTCTACCCTTTACTAGCCAAGATGCTGAATGGGCTTACTCCAATTTGATCAAGACATGAAGCCCTTGACACAGTTTGCTCAACTGCCCACTGAGATCACCTCAAATGCCTCTCCCACCCACTTCATGGGCTTGTTGTAGGGATCCAATGAGAGTGCCGACAGATAAAGTGCCATGCAGATGTTAGGTAGATAGATGGCATACCCGTGTAGCACCTGAAGCCATTTCCAACACGTGGGTATGGGACTCCTAGCATTGGAGCTATATCTTCGATCCTGTGGTGGACTGAAGTATTAACCCCAATCCCTCCCATTCCTCCATCCATGCCCTTCACTATGTGACTTTGCAACTCCTCCCACTGAAGTCAGAGTATACTTCCCTTATGATGATCAACCCTCCTTGTTTTTCATGGATATGGCTTTCAGTACTAAAGCCAGGAAGGTTACCATCATACTGGGATGGGCTAGTCAGTGTAAAGAACTTTCCCAAATTTTTCCTTTCAGCTTGGCCATCCAACTTTCTTTGACCAATGAAATTCTAGCAGAAATGTCACCGGCAAAGTTTGAAATTTGCTTGAGTGGTGATACTTGAGCTCCTGCACCTCTGCCATTTCCATAAAAAGAGCATCCTCCCCCAGATTCCCTGCTGCCTCTCCCACCTGGGTTCCCAACTAAGCATATGTAAGTGCAACCTGCAAGAAGAAGCCACACCCAGGTGGCCCAGTCTTGATGTGGCTTAGATCAGTCCACTCCTAACGCAACCACTGATATGTGAGTCAGGACCAATGATGGTATTTTAAGATCTGACTATTGGGATGGTTTGTTACACAGCAATAGCTAATTGTTATACATCCTATGTTCCTTCTACCTCGGTCAATCTTACTTTTTCTATCTTCAGATGCGAGTCCCAAATTCTACTCCTTTTGGGAAGGGTAGTTAAGTCCTGCTTTGGTGGTACAGACTTCTCAGCAATTTCCTGTCTGTTGTACAGAAGGAGACCGGCAACTTTGCGATTATTCACTTTGTAAAATGAAAGTATGGGTATACGCTTGAGTGAGTGTAAACCTCAAAGACACGTACTGTGAAGGGTCGTGCTGTATTCCCCTCAAAGGACTGTTCTGAGTATCAGAAACCAGTATGTCCAAGAAACAAGCTTGTGATTTCAAAAGAAGGCAGAGGACGAGGGGCATGTGCTTGACACCCCACTCCAAACCCTCCACGGAGGCCTAAGAAACACAAAATGTGCAGAATTCTTCATCAGTGGTAGAAGCACAAAATAGAGGGAGTTGTTGTTTGTCCCTACAATGCTCATCTTCTCTTTTTAAGTCCTTTTGTTCTTCTGCAACGTACGACCGTTTCTAAAATCTGTGCTTCACCTCACTTATATATTTGTGGTACCAATTCTAGCTTTCCTAAAAAGCAAATTTATGTAAGTTCTCCAATACAAAGCAAGCTCTCTACATAATTAATGATTATTATGACTATGTGATTATTAAAATCATTCCTTGAATGTATATGACATAACTTGTTGAGGTGTTCATGACATATTCGGAGAAAAAGTACCATATTTTTCACACTATAAGATGCACCAGACCATAAGACACACCTAGGTTTTAGAGGAGGAAAATAGGAAAAACAATTTTGAAGCAAAAAATGTGGCAAAATATTTAATAACAAATAACATTTCACCAATGTAAATATAAACAGAACTCAGGTAAGCTACATTCAGACTATAAGATGCACCCCTATTTTCCTACCAAATTTGGGGGGACAGTGCATCTTATAGTCTGAAAAATATGGTATTTTAAAAACAGCATGGCCCCCTTGGGAAAGTCTCTGTGCATGCAAATATAGGACAGGCAAGTGTGAGGTACAGGTGCTTATTGCCTGGAGCTACAGAAAAGTGTCATGTTTATTTTCTTCTTTTCATATAATCTTATTTTTCACTTTTCCCCCAAATTATGTATTTATACTCTAGGGAACAATTTTTTTTTAAATGAGGTATTTTAATGAATTAAAGGTTAATTTCTTGTTCTTCTCTTCCCCAAGACTCCCGGAGACAGGGCCCCTTCCTGCTCACCTGTCTGCTGCCCCAGGCCAGGTCCCTCTCCAGTTCCTGCTCCCTTTTCCTCAATCTCCTCAGAGTCATTCCGGAGCTTTCACTCCACAGCCAGGCAGGGCTCAGAGCTTTGGCAACCCTACGCTCCTTAATGGGATTGAAACCTCCAGTAATTGTAAAGGGCAGGGTCTCTGTTACGGGTGCAGAAGGGCTGGAGAGACTTAAGTCACATGGGGGATTGCCCAGAGAGGGTGACCTGGCCTAAGGCAAGGAGAGTCTATTTTCAAGTAATCAAACCAGGACCTTTGTCTTTTAAGGTGTGTGTGTGTGTAGGATTAATTCAGTGTCACAGAAGATTGTTAACATTGGCTTTGTTTCTGGGTTATTGGAGCCCTAACAAAGAGGAGAAAAATCTGTAAAAGCTCAGCTTAACTGTGTAAAGAAACACAAATTACAAGCATTTATGTGATCTGGTCACCATTCATTTGTTTAAGCCTCTCAGCAATATAACAATTATCCATATTGTTAAATATGTGCAAGTTGCCAGATTAAATCTGTTGTAAATTTTAATTAATTGCAACACAAAACTGTTGGCACGTGCTCAGTCCTCCTCGTCAACCGTCCCTGCAGCATTATCTTCTGCTCCCAACTCTGAGAACTTCAGAGAACATCGGTCCTGAGGGCAAGACGGGTCCAAACGCTTAAACACCCTTCGCTGCTTTTTGTGGGATCATCGCTGCGATACAAATCTGGTAAATTTCCCCAAATTTTAAATACGAAAGTTGTTTGGATTCTTCAAAAGCTAAAATGCCTTTCTTATTGTTTTCTACATTTCCCAATTACTTATTGTTCATCATTTTGCACCAATATACCAACCAGATGGCTTATTTTCATCTTATTTACACAGTTTTTTCCAGCCAAACAGTATTAATCCAACAGTATAAACTGATCCATGTAAACTTCTTACTGCCCGAGACCTACAGCAGCCTATTCTCTTCCTTCTTGCCCCAGTCGGGTAACCGCGTGGTTCTCCATTCCCCTGTCCAGACTGCACCCTGAGAGCTGTTTCATCTCCCTCCAGGGTCTTCTCCCCTTTCCACTGAAGCCTTGGTGGGTGGTCTTCAGAGTCCAGGCTTGGCACTGCCTCTGTTTCAGAACATTTCCTGGTCTTGATGTAGCTGTTAAAGAGATCATTTGCTGAAATAGAATCACTCACACATATAGATGTCCTGACCCAGCAGATGGGTGAATGTGGAACTTACAACAGCCATTGGCCCTTGTCTTTTACTTTTACTGCCCCCGTTGTTGTGTGGCTTAATCAATCAATCAGTCAGTCAGTCCACATTTACTGAGAGGCTAAGAGGTACCTAGTATTTTGTTTGGACTTTAGAGAATACTAAAAAGCATAAGCCTAATCTAGAGGACCATATACCCTTATATGTATTTGGGAAAGGGGAAGTAGGGGGTGCGGGATTAAAGTGCATGGAACAAAGAGGAAAATCACACATGCATGCACACACACTCTCAGCTGGGTGGACAATGCGTATAGTAAGATACAGTGAACCAAGAGGAAACGGGCTGCAGGAGGATGGGCCTGACTGGAGGTGGGTAAGACTTAGACCTGAGCCCAAAAGAAGTTGGATCTTGATGGAAAAAGTGGCAAAACCCCTTTAGAATTGCTGGTGAAGGAGCGTTCTACGACAGGCTGAAAGTTCTGTACTAAAAAGACTTCCGTGGTGGTTCTCTGCGTGAAATACTGGAGGCAAAAGAATCAGAGAGATTTTAGAATCACTCCTGCCAAAAAAAACAAAAAGGCTGCTAACATGTTCTCATTCCCACCTATTCAGACTCTCGTCTGCAGGCATTCAAGACTGACAGAAATGGTGCTTGGTTTTTGGGCCTGAAATTGGAGCAATTAGGTATGGATTATTTTTACAAAGCATCATAGACCACAGAGTTTTGGTATTTAAAGAATAAAATGACCAACTAATTAGTCATCTCATTTTGCAAGTGAAAATGGAGATGCACAAAGAATTTAAACGTACCCAAAGTCTTGAGGACTAGGCACCCTGTACTCCTCATCTGTAATATTCCCAAAGGTTACATGTGGATGACCCTCAGGGTCAGAAGGGAAATACATCTGTAAGGAAGATTCTTTATATGAATTATCCTGATAGGAAGTCTTATATGAGTTTTCTTAGTTACAAAACCATGTCAGGAGTTCCCCAACAAAGACAACAGGGATTTCAGCTCCATACAATAGAATAAAATGTTCAGTGTAACCAATATTGCTCTTGGTTAAGATAAATATATATGCCTAAACCCAACTGTTACTTTATGATAAGAAGGGTAGAGGAAAAGAAAAACAATTTAAGGAATATATGCCACCAAAGAAAATATAAGCAAAAAACACCACTATGGACAAAATATGAGAATGTCTTAGGAGACTAGATGAGATAAAGCTCTAACCAAGATAAAGACATCTTATTTTTACTTCATTAAGAAAAAGTACCAAGAAGCAAAATGTTTCTCCTCTTAGCTGCTCTTCCCGAAGCCAGAGTACATCCTAAAATTACTAAGAATTCCAGACACCCAAACAAGAGGTTCTTTCTGATAACAAGGACCTCCTTCATCTGGCTCTATCCTACCCGTCTGCCCACGTGTCTCCCAAACCTCCAGCTGGTTCTAGCCTCCATCTAAGTGAACTTTCTCATATGCCCCTACCTATGCTCTGCTTTATCTCTCCAAGACTTACCCAGCCTTCCTCTTCCAAAATGGCTTGCTCTCTCTACCCTGCCTGTTTAAAACTCCTGGATGCTAGCTCAGAACTAACTTTCTCAGGAAGTTATACCAGCCTACTTGCCCTGCAGCCAACACTGGTTAAAGGCATCCATCCCGTTGTCTTGTGTTGTTCCTTGACCACACATGCCCATCTTTCCTGCTCAGTTTATACACTCTTTCAAGGCAGGAAGAGCAGCTGACATATTTTTCAAATGCCCCAATAGTATGGAGCTCAGCATTAATCTTCTAGCTCACTTTAGTACCAGCCCCGTGCATAAACTCCCTCAGACATCATCTAGTAAATACTCTCTAAACAGAAACAAATGAAACTTGAGCCGTCTTGAATTTGCTGGGGTTTCCAAATCTTGCACAGAGTTTATTGCAAAACAAGTAATTGAACTAGATCCTTTGTTAAACCTGCTTCAGATCTATAGAACTACACTTAACTCTTTGTTTCAGACTCACAGAAAGGTAGCCAAATGTTAACATCCCTTTTTGTCACCGCAAGAAAAGCAGTGAAGTGAAAAGACGCTGAAAACAGTCTTTGTCAAGGACTGTGATAAAGCCCTTTTCCTAAACATATAGTTTGGATGGCAAGGGGCAAAGAGGAAGAATGAAAGAGAATTTTACAATAAATCAAAAAAAGGGGGCCACGTGATATGCAGCAACTCTCAGCAGTGCAGGACACGAAGACATGGAACAAAACTGACCACTTAAAGGTCAACTGGAAAACTCTTGGGAAATGGAGCAGACACTTAGGAGAATTTGCCCAGCTCATGAGCAAGAGCCTGGAATGAGAGAGACTTGATAAAGAAGGGCTAGTCAAGAGGGAGAGAATCATTGTATCAATATTTAGACTACCACAGGGAGACAGATGAAACCTGGAAGAGAGGGGCGAATTTGTGATCCAAAAAGTAAGAACGAAGCCACCCAGGGCCCACAGGAAAGGAAGTGAGCTGGTTGGTTCGAGACCGACTTCAATTTGGAATATTTGAGAGCCACGTTAATGCCTCAAGTTGTCCACAAACAGTACAGGTAATAATATTGTAAACTAAATAATATTAGTTTGCATCCCCGAGACTTCCTCCGATTATAAGATGTATATATTATATATAATTTTTGCCTCCTAGTCATAACTAGCACACTTCACTATCTTTGGGGAAGACCCTTGGATGGTAGAACTGAATGTACTGCAATTTGGGGTTTCCCTGAAGCCCTTTGCTCCTAGAAGTATCTGTTAAGAGAGTTAGTAGCAGCAGCAGCTGTATGTCGGCAGTAGTGTGTAATGCCCCAAATGCTGTTCTGGCCTCTTCTATTACGGCATTAGTACTGAAGAGGGCCCCGGCTGCTCTGAGCAACACGCGCCGAAGCGTCCTCGGGCTGGCTGGCGGCTGTCCTGAGAAGGACCGGGACGAAGAGCAAGCCACACAGGCTTTGGCAGTGCCGGCTGGCCACCAGGGCAGAGTTCTGCAGGAATGAGCCTGTGATGAAACCACTATAAATCTCTGTTTAAAAATTCTTGTTAAGTTTTTTGTTTTGTTTTGTTTGAATGTTGCTTAAACATCTTCAGTTCTGGAAGAGAAGCGAGCTCTTGAGTTCCTCAGTTCTAAGGAACTCCTCGACTGAAGCCCAGTGTGTCTGATGAAGTATAAGAATCTTGATAAAGAAAACATTAAACAGAAACTAAGTGTTTAATGTAAAAACCTGGCAGCTGTGTGTTCCTGTTACTTAGATCTACCTGTCGAGAGATGGAGGATTTCCCTTTGTTTTGGTTGGAAAATTCCTCTCTTTTGATTGGAAAAAATACTGTCACTGGGGTTCATTTTTTTTCCAGTATAGAGATACATCTTTCTAAATGTTACATGTCCTGTTTGTACACCTCAGAGAATATGCACAGGCTGTCTCAGGGAACACAGAAGCAAACCTAATTAAGGGCCAATTAATATCTGCTCAGACTTATTTTTGTTACTTTAATGGGAAAAT
>PVJI01025057.1:0-21018 GCA_004026765.1 Micronycteris hirsuta | reverse complement strand
ATTTGCGTCCACCTATTTTCCAGTTTTGTTAACAATTTGATTACAAGCATTTTAAATTGCGCATCTGATAGGTTGACTATGTTGTCATCCATTAGTTGTAATTTGTTGTGGTCCTTCATTTTGGCCATTTTCATTCTTTTTATCTCGGTGCACTTGTCAGCTGGCAGATGCCTGCGACCTGGGTCTCTTTTTGGATGACCTTGCCTCTGGGGGCGGGGTCTGGGAGGAAGCAATGGTGGCCTCCGATCACCGCTGGCTTCCGTCACTCCTCCTCTCCCCAGTTCCCCACCGCCTCCTCTGCCAGACTCGATTCTGCTGGCTCAGCCCTGGCCTCTCTCCGGCAGTGTCGCTGGCTTGCGGGATTCACCCGTTGTTTGGAGCCACGCCCTGTTCAGGCACTGGCGGCCTGAGTAGCAGCGTAAGTCGCAGTGTGAGTGAGACCCTCCGTGAGCGCTGCTTCCTCCGCCCGTTTCTGCCCTGCTTACCGGCCTGGATGTTCGTCTTCTCCTACCTCCTGGGTGTCGGACTTCCCTTCAGTTCGATTCTGTCCGTTCTGGTTGTTTAATTTTTTGCTACTGTATTCATTGTATGGACATTCTGGATGTGCGGGCAGCAAGTGCGACCACCTACGCTGCCATCTTGGCGGAAGTCCTAGAGTACATTCTTTATATAACAGTGCCCATTTAAAACTCATACCAGCCCTGGCTGGTGTAGCTCAGTGGATTGAGCGCGGACTGGGAACCAGACGGTCCAGGTTCGATTCCCCATCAGGGCACATGCCTGGGTTGTGGGCCAGGTCCCCAGTGAGGGCCATGTGAGAGGCAACCATACATTGTTGTTTCTCTCCCTCTCTGTCTCCCTCCCTTCCCCTCTCTCTAAAATAAATAAATAAAATCTTAAAAAAACAAAAAAAACCTCATACCATTGTATTTTTTTACTTTATTTTTATAATTGACACTATTACAGATGCCCCAATTTTTGCCCCCTTAGCCCACTTCCCATTGCCCCCACCTGCAATTCCCACTTCTTTCTGGCCATCGCCACACTGTTGTCTGTGTCTATGGGTTATGCATCTATGTTCTTTGGCTAATTCCTTTACCTTCTTTCATCCAGTTCTCTCCATCTATTTTGACAGCTTTTAGTCTGCTCCATATATCCATGCCTCTGTTTCTATCCTGTTCATTACTTTACTTGTTCATTAGATTCCACATGTAAGTGAGATCATATGGTATTTGCTTTTCACCAGCTGGCTTATTTCACTTAGCATAATAATCTCCAGGTGCATCCAAGCTGTTGCAAAAGGTAAGAGCTCCTTCTTTTTTATGGCCATGTAGTATTCCATTGCATAAATGTATCACAGATTTTTTATCCACTCATCTACTGATGGGAAATTGGGCTGCTTCCAAATCTTGGTTATTGTAAATAATGCTGCAATGAACATAGGGATCCATATATTCTTTCAAATTGGCATTTTGAGATTCTTAAAATAAATCCCCAGAAGTAGGATCACTGGGTCAAATCGCAGTTCCATTTTTAGTTTTTTTAGGAAACTCCCTGCTGCTTTTTATTATTATATTTTTAATCTTTGCCCAAGGATGTTTATTGATTTTAGAAATAGAGGAAGGGGGAGATATAGAGAGAAGGAAACATTGATGTGAGAGAGAAACATTGATCTGTTGCTTCCCAGACATGCCCTGACCAAGGATTGAACATATAACCTAGATATGTGCCTTGATTGGAATCCAACCCGCAAACTTTTGGTGTACAGGATGATGCTCTAACCAACTGAGCCCCTGGCCAAGTGTCTTTACTATTTTACACAGTGGCTGTACCAGTCTGCATCTAGGTTTCCTTTTCTCCACATCCTTGCCAGCACTTGTTGTTGGTTGATTTATTGATGGTAGCCATTCTGGCAGGTATGAGGTGGTATTTTATGTGGTTTTAATTTACCTCTCTCTGATGATTAGGGACATTGAACATTTTTTCATGTCAGTTGAGCATCTGTGTGTCCTCTTGGCAGAAGTGTCTATTCAGGTCCTTTGCCCATTTTATCTTCTAGGGAAAGGGAAACAGGAAATAATAAACAAATGGGACTACATCAAATTTAAAACTTTTGCACAGCAAAAGAAACCATTAAAAAATGAAAATGGAACCCACTGTTTGGGAGAACATACCAGTGTATTTTTAAATCCTTTTCTGAAGACCCCCAAAACTTATATTGGCAATAAACTATGTAACTGTGAAAGTTTGTATAGTTTTCCCCTCAATGCATCCCTGAAAAGTTTTTTTGAAAAGCAAATCATGCTAAAGTGGCTCATATTTTCCAATAGGGACAGTGGCATAATTGGGAGCTGAGACACTGACTGAGGATTTGAAGTAAAATAAATCATATATATGGCCACCGATCTATCTTACATGCAAAGCTGTAACTGCTATAAACCTTAGTGATCACTTAACATTTTACGATTTTGTTCTAAGTTACAGAGGCCTATACTTTTATTACTGTAAAGGGTCTTGGAATTATTTTATTAAGTCCACAATTTGAAGATAAGAAAATTTAAATTGAAGATGATTAAGTAATTCGTTTAATTTAGTTAGAAGTAGAACCAGGACTGTTTTTCTATCTTCTCCCTGTGCTTAGTTCTTCCTTGGCAAAATCCTGCAAATTGAACATATAAATACTGATAAGAAAAGAGTAAAATTATACATAGAGGAGATGGAAAACTTACTTTATCATCAATGTGATTGTTATTAATATTTTATTGTAATAGATATTATTTGATATTTATTTAATAATTCTATTATCTTTCATGGAATTTAGGAGAATATTTTAGAGGATAAAATGATTGGTTTTTCTCCTTATTAATACATTTTTTAAAAAGATTTTATTTATTTATTTTTAGAGAGAGGGGAAGGGAGGGAGAAAGAGCAATGTATGGTTGCCTCTCACATGACCCTCAGTGGGGACCTGGCCTGCAACCCAGGCATGTGCCCTGACTGGGAATCGAACCGGGACCCTTTGGTTCCCAGCCCGCGCTCAATCCACTGAGCTACACCAGCAAGGCTCCTTATTAATACATTTTCTTAAGTAACCATAGACTTTCAAAATCATTTCTTTGTAACAGGGATTGGTAGACCTTTTTGGCAAAAGGCAAGATGGTCAATATTTTAAACTTTACAGGCCATACAACCTCTGTGCAACTACTCAACTTCAGAATCTTACTGCAACAGCAGACGAGAGAAAAGCAAAAGAACGGGGAGGGACATGCTCCTGGAAACCTACTTACAGACAATGACATTGACTTTCATAATTTTCATGTGTAATGAAATGTTATCCTTTGCTGTTACTTAACTATTCTATGTCTTTATGTCTTTTTTATGCTTGGCCATCTGTAATTGTGGGTGGTGCCATCTATTTCATAGGGTAGTCATGCATTTTGAGTATGTGAATACCTGAGAATTCTGTTTGGAGTCTCAGCATAGCAGATGTTGAATAAATGTCAGTTTCCTTTTCTGTTTTTTTTTCCTTCATCTTAACCTTTATACAAGTATACACACATGCATACACACATACATTTTTTATTTTAAAAAAGTTAGTTTCTTTCCTTCTTCCCTTTTCAAGTTACCGCATGGCTCTAGAGTTTGTGAAGACTCACACAAGACCCAGCTATAATGGTTGGAAAAATCAGTTTTCTCTGCAATATGATCCACTTTTTTTCCCTTTGCTATTTTCACTCCTTCAAAGAAAAACAAAACAACCCCCACCCCACAAATCAGAAACAAAATACAACATCTTCAGGAGTCCAAATGTGGAAACAACAGATATGTGAGCTTGGGTTATTCATTAAGTCAAGAATGAACAAGCTTTGACAAACTCACATTGCACCAAGGTAGATGGACTTTAATTTGCTGAACAAATCAGAGCCCAGAATCTTCTGCAGCTGTGACCCAGGAGTCATCACCATGTGAGAGGTGTGATCCAACCTTTGCTGCCCTTTCTCAGGCATTGGCTCATGCCCCAATCTTGCTGAGCTCAAGCAGCCAGGGCAATCTCACTCATGGCAAATGCTCTGAGTGAGCATCAGTGGCAATGCATATTGCCTGAGCATCAAGAACCACCCATCCATGTATAGCCTGTACCTGGCTGGCTACACCAAAGTGTCCAATGCCTTCTTCTGACCCAGGAACAACTCTGAAGGGGACACAAAGTCACACAAGGACAGCTGGAAAAAGGGGATGCCATTTTTTTTTCTCAAAATAAAGGATATTGGGTAGGTGAGGCGGGGATGAGTGAGGAGTAAAAAATTATGGATACTTACCTCTGTAATCAGATTTCTAAATACCTACCTTCTTTCTGCCTTCCACATCATTGCTATGGAAACAGAGGGCAGAATAGAGTTATTTCATTCAGGCATTCATTCATTGACTGGTTGTGGAGTACCAGGCACAAGGGCAGGCACTGGGAGTTTATGAGCTAATGCAACCGTTCCTTCTCTGAAGGACCTTGTTATAATGAGGGAGGGCTGGGCAGCAACCAGAAAATGAAAATTACCTGCACTGTGATAAGAACTGTGACAGGGTGACACTATAGGTTCTGAGCTCTTAAGGATGTCTGCTAGCCTGTTCTATGGTGGGCAGAGGAGGTTAGTCCAAGGAAATGATATGTAAGCTGAGATCATGAGGTTGAGTCCATCTCTGCTAGGCAAAAGAAGAATAAGGAAGGGCAGAGTGAAAAGAAAGAGGGAGAAACAACAGCTGCATTTTTGGAGGTGTTTACTATGTGACAGGCCTCATTCTGAGATGTTTATGTGTATTACCTCAGTTATGAGGTGGTTATTATTATGATGCCCTTTTTACATGATAAAACAGTGGTTAGGTTACTGGCTCAGTGTCACACAACTAATAAACGACAAAGCTGAGATTCAAATCAGGCATTTTAGTTCCAGAGCTTCCACTCTTAACTACTACACAGACAAAAGAGCAAGAGAGTGTATGGGGCATGCAGAAGTAGCTGCAAGTCATCTAGTACGGTCGAATGGGGCCACAGCTATGAAGTAAATGCATCAAAAATGAACACTCTTCACATAGAGGCATTCTCAACCTTATTCTCATAGTAGTGTTACAGAACAGACCAGGGGAGTGGTGAATGACATACTACTACAAAATTGACCCACCCTTGTGCTCTAGGGTCCCCCCTCCCATCTCCGTACTAGCTTTGCCTTGCCCCCTGCCAGGGAAAGAGGCCTCTCAATGCTAGAGATTGGTGAAAAGAAAAGGGATTATTTATTTAAAAAGTTATACAGACTAACAGTAATGACTTAATGTCTTCATTAAAAATACTAAAGTCCTTTAGAATACTCACAAACGCACAGTCCTTCTTTCTCACCTTTGCCCAGTCCAGGATACCATATCTCAGGAAAAGAAGTAGAAGTCCATAGTTCAGGCGGCCCCTCGGTTCTGGCATCATCAGCTATGTTATCGCCATGATCTCCAGTTAATCCAAAACCATGTGGCACCTTCTCATGGCCCACCAGCAAGAATCCTTTTACCCCTTCTTTTCCAGGCAAAGTCTCTCTTGCTTCCTAAGCCACATGGCAAAAAGGGAGCACCCTAAAGCTGCATGGTCCCAACTTTCACCAAAGCTGTGTCGTCCCAAAAAGCCCCGCATGGCTGCTGCACCTGGGTTTAAATCCCAGCATCAATCTTCCTCTGCATCCCCATCTCCGATTCTTCCCACAACCCACTACACCTGCCAGCATTCCCATATTCTTCCAGCTTTACTGGACTGCCATAGTAAGTCTGGGCAGGTGTAGCCCCATGGAGTGGAACCAATCATCTCCCAGCCCTCACACAGGCGCTGTAACCAAAGTGAATTGCCTCCCAGTTACATCATGGGTTGAAGTCACTCCCATCTCCCTGGCTCAGTGCATGACCACAGCTATTTAACATATCTACAAAACCAGTTAAAGGTTATAAATATGTTAAGTAACCATTCTAGATGTTATCTGGGAAACTGTTGCTATTCAAAACAACTCTCAATGGCCCTGCTCCATGCATCCCATCCCTCAGCTCAGACTTGTGGGGGTGAAGACATCCTATATATATATATATATTTTTCTAATGTTTCCTGGACACCCTGAGTTCTGGACCCCATTACAAATCTCCATTTGCCCCTCCCCCCGCCCTTGGCTGCACCCTGTTACAGTAATACATGTAGAAAATGACCGCTGAAGTAGCTGGATAGAATTTGAAAGCATCTATACTACGCTTGATGAAAAAATTAGTTCCATTTTGTTTATACTGTGTAATTATGGCAAAAAAGTATTAAAGAAAATAGTGATATAAAATTTATTTAAAAGTTCAAAGTAAAAAAAAGTTCAAAGTAATATTTTTTTCAATATTTTTGGTAAAAAATATTCAGCTTGCTTCCACAAATGTAACTTTTTAAAAAATATTTTTTATTGATTATGCTGTTACAGTTGTCCCAGTTTTTGCCCTTTTGCCCTCTTCCACCCGGGGTATACCCCATTCCCTCTGGCAATTTTCCCTCTTAGTCCATGGGTCATGCATATGAGTTCCTTAGCTACTCCATTTCCTACACTGTTCTTAAAACCCCCCTGCCTATTCTGTACCTACCAGTTTGACTTCTTTTTTTTTTTTTTTAAGATTTTATTTATCTATTTTCAGAGAGAGGAGAAGGGAGGGAGAAAGAGCAATGTATGGTTGCCTCTCACATGGTCCTCATGGGGACCTGGCCTGCAACCCAGGCATGTGCCCCGACTGGGAATCGAACCGGGACCTTTTAGTTCCCAGCCCGCGCTCAATCCACTGAGCTACACCAGCTGGGCCCAGTTTGGCTTCTTAATCCCTACACCTTTTTCCCTATTCTTCTCTTCCCCCTTCCAACTGATAACCCTCCAAATGATCTCCGTATCTATGATTCTGTTTCTGTTCTGCTTGTATGCTTAGTTTGTTTTTTTAGAATTAATTGTTGATAGTTGTGAATTTATTGCCATTTTAATGTTCATAGTTTTGATCTTCTTCTTTTTCTTAAATAAGTGCCTTTAACATTTAATGGAATAATGGCTTGGTGATGATGAACTCCTTTAGCTTTACCTCATCTGGGAAGCACTTTATCTGCCCTTCAATTCTAAATGATAGTCTTGCTGGATAGAGTAATCTTGGTTGTAGGCCCTTGCTTTTCATCACTTTGAATAGTTCTTGCTAGTCCCTTCTTGCCTGCAAAGTTTCTTTCGAGAAGTCAGCTGACAGTCTTATGGAAACTCCTTTGTGGGTAAATCTCTGCTTGTCTTGCTTGTCTCTTACTGCTTTTAAGATTCTTTCCTTATCTTTAACCTTTGGCATTTTAATTATCATGTATCTTGGTGTGGTCCTCTTTGCATCCATCTTACTTGGTACTCTCTGTGCATTCTGAACTAGTATGTCTATTTCCTTCATCAAATTAGGTATTTCTTTCGCTATATTTTTTGAATAAGTTTTCAATGTTTTGCTCTTCCTCTTCTCCCTCTGGCACTTCTATAATTGGAATATTGGTATGTTTGAAGTTGTCCCAGAGGCTCCTTAGCCTATCCTTGTTTCTCTGGATTTCTTTTTCTTCTTGCTTTTCTGATTGAATGCTTTTTTCTTCCTTATATTTCAAATCATTGATTTGAATCTCGACTTCATCCCCTCCACTGTTGGTTTCTTGTGGATTCTTATTTATTTCACTTAATGCAAACTTCATCTCCGCCTGGGTCTTTTTTATGCTTTTGAAGCACCCAGTGAGTTCCTTGAGTGTTCTAATAACCAGTGTTTTGAACTATGCATCCGTTAGATTGCTTATCTCCAGTTTGTTTAGTTCTTTTTCTGGAATTTGGTTCTGGTTTTTTTTTGTTTTTTTTTTTTTCATTTGGACCATATTTCTTTTTCTCCTCATTTTGGCAGCCTCCTTGTGTTTATTTCTACATATTAGGTAGAACTGCTTTGACTTCCTGTCTTAGTAGCATGGCCTATTGTAGAAAAGCGCATCAGTAAGTTGAATGGGGCAGAGCCTTAGGTAATCGCCTGGGCAAGGTAACCTGTGTGAACCTGGTTGATGGAGTCTCTGATATGATGTTGCCATTCTGGCTTTGTGTGGGAGATGGCTCACAAAGGGGACAATGCCACTGCCTGGCCTCTGGAGTTTTGTCTGAGAGGAAGCCCTTCCCCAGCACTCACTCTGATGCCAGACACTTCAATTTCTCCCTGTATGCCACTGGTGCCCTTCCAGTTGCTACCCCCATGCTGGAGCCAGAAGGAGTGAGTCTGCATAATTCCTAAGTCTGTTGCAGGCCATGTAAGAGAAGACTCCTGAGAATCCTGCAGTTTCTTCCACTGCCCCAACCTCCCACTGTTTCCACCAGAAGTTATGGGGAATTATCTTCCTGACATTGGAACTCTGGGCTGGGTGATCTGGTGTGGGGCTGAGATCCCTCATTCCTGAGCTATCCCTCTTGATTTTTATCTAGCACATGTGAGTGTGGGACTGCCTATTCCACAAGTCTCTATGCCTCCTACCTGTCTGGGTGAATGTGACTTCTTTAATTCCTTGGTTGCTGGACTTCCATACAGCTCTATTTTCTGATGATTCTGTATGATATCTGTTTTGTAGTCTAGTTGTAATTATTGCTGCGGTTGTGTGAAAAGGCAAGCTGTGCTTACCTACGCCTCCACTTTGACTGGAAGTGCCACAAGCATAACTTTTTAATAACAGGTTTTATGGTTCAATTGTTTATAAGGTGATCCAATTAAGAGTTTTTTCATGTCCATTTCTTTAAAGTCTTGATAGTCATCATCAGCAAGGAACTTCTTCACATGGGCAAGTGATGAAGCATTTAAGAGGTTTTATTTTTACAACCATTTAAAACTGTACAATTTAACTTATATTGTCAAAAAAAGATTTGAAATTATGTTAAAATATCTAAAAACTCTTCTTAGTCCATGGACAAAGGTGGAAATGCAAATGGATTTCCAAAGCAATTGAACTGTTATAAATACAGCATTTCACAATATTGATGAAGCTCACATTTACAGAAACAAATGTATTATCAGGACGAGCACCATGAAGCCAGCTTAGACAACTATAAGGACAGTGGTGTCCACCACAATTGAACAGGCATATTAATTAATATGAAGACAGGATTTTCTGCCTGAACTTCTCTGCTGCCCTGCACTTCAACTATAAACATCTTCAATTGCTCACTGGCAGCTCTGGGGGCACCTTGTCCACAGTGCATCATGGTGCCCTCTGCAGCTATTGCTGAGGTAGACACCAAGGATCAGAGTGTCATCATGCAGGTGGGTGGCAGCACAGCATTAGCTAGTAAGGGCTCCTCACCTCTGCTGTGGGACGTGGGCAGCCATCAAACTTGCTCTGCTACCCTGTGAGGAGGCCTAGACAAGGCTGCTTACAGCCTTTGGCCACCAGCCTGGCTGACCCAGGGCTGAACAAATCCATTTATGCTGGCACACCTGTAAACTCATTCCTGGCTCATCATTTGGGAAGTCCTGAATTAAATAGTAAGTTAACATGAAGGTTCTGAAGCCAGACTGCCTAGATTTGAAGCCCAATTTCTCCTCTTCCCAGTTGTGTGTCTTTTGGGTAAATTAATGAAATTTTTTACTTCCCTGCTTCCTTCTTAGTAAACTCAGAGGCTTTAAGTGAGTGAGTTAAGTGACTTTAAACCTGTTCTCAACAGATAGGAAGTGTTCAAGAAATGTGAACCATGGTTATTATTCCTAAATCCTTGAGTTCAACATCACTTACTTAGTGACTGAATTTAGATATTGTCTTAGTTGTTGAAGTTTTTAAGCTCTAAGGCTTTTCCCTCTTTTATTCTCAAATAATCCCTCAACATACATTTATTTATACATTTATTTAACAAACATTTATAATGACACCTGTTTTATGCCAGTCCTGAGGTAAGTGCTAGTCATCAGAGATGAAATATGGTTCCTACATTCATGGAGCTTATAGTCTGACAGGGAAGAAAGATGCTAAGCAAATGAACATACACATATAGAGATTAACTGTGATGAATGCCACAAGAGGAAATATACCAGACAGACAGTATTAAATTACTCAATACTGTTTGAAAAGTTGTAGGGAATTTCACTTTGAGCAAAGGACATTTAAGCTGAGGCAGGCACATTAAATAGGAGTTGGCAAAAACATGGGCAGGAACAGGGAATGAGTTCTAGGCTATGGAAATCACATCCATAAGGCCCCCAGGAAGGAAGGAACTTGGTGAATGTCAGAAATAGAGAAATCAGTGGGTTAAGCATTGTGAGTTGCATGGACAGGAGTGGCCTCAAATAGGGATAAAGAAATAAACAGTTGTCAGATTGTACAAGGACATTACAGGTCATCTCAAGGATTTTTATTTTTAACTTAAGGTTTTAAAGGGTTGTGAGAGAGTAGAAATGTATTCCAAACTGTAGTGTGTGTAGATGGATTGGAAGGCAATGGAAGCTGAGAGCCCATTTGGTACTACTGCAGTAACCCAGGTGAAAGATGTTGATGTTTTAAACCAGGTGATGGCCATGCATATGGTATGAAGAAGTGGATGATGATATATTTTGTAAGTAGTATTGACAGGATATGGTTAAAAATTGGTTGAGGAGGCAAGATAAGAAAGAGGGAGGAGAGAATTATGATTCTCAGATGTCTGTCTTGACCAATAGATAGATGGTAGTACTATTTTACTGGGACTTGAGAAGAAAGATAAAGAATTTAATATTGAGCATGCACTGAAGTATTTGTGAGATAGTTATGTAAAGATGTATGGATAAACAGTTGCCTATATCTATGAAATAATGGACTAAAAAGTTTTTAAAGAGAAAGGAGCCGTTGATGTATAGTTGTTATTTAAAGTCTTTGGAAGAGCTGAGATTGCCAGGACAAGATTGCAGTGTGAAAGTCAAGATGGCCTATTTTAAGATCCTCAATGCCAGCATGTATAGTCAATACATGTGCAGGAGGCACTAGCAAAGGAGTGGAGGAAAAAATAGGAAGAAAATCATACAGGTAGATGAACATGGTGGCACAGGAGTAAGAAAGAGTATTTCAGAACAGGGACTTGCCTACTGAGTTGAATGCTGTTGAGCTATCAAGGAAGGCAAGCATTTAAATGTGCCAGGAGCTTGGCAATAGAAATTATTAGTAACTTTAGCCAGAATAATTTCTGTGACATGGGTAGAGAAGAGCCAGACTAGAAAGAATGGGAAGCGAGGAGGCTTAAATGTGTTATTTTGAACCAACATATTTTCTCTGCACTGTACTATATGTCTTCATTCTTTTGTTGCCAAAATTGTTGAAATGATAGCCTACTTCTGTTGTTGCCATTTCTAGCCACCTATTCCCTCTCCTCCATTCCCAGCCAAAGCCCGTGAAATGTATTTCTTACTTCCAGGATGTATCAACTGGCAACCTTCATGAGAAGCCCCATGTACTCTGATTTCATTTGATAGTAGAAAAAAAAATCCTTACTGTTTAAAAAAATTACACACACACACACACACACACACATATTTATGGAGAGAGATAGGAAAGGAGAGAGAATGAAAGGGAGAAAAACATTGATCGGTTGCCTCACACACATCCATGGCAGGGAACAGAACCTGCGACCCAGGCTTGTGCCCTAACTGGGAATCAAACTGGAGACCCTTTGCTCTATAGGATGATGCCCAACCAACTGAGCCACATCAGTCAAGGTAATCCTTACTGTTTTTAATAGGCATTTTCAGGTACCCAGTGTGGAGGTGAAAATCGTAAGTGTATATAGTTTTGATGAACGCACAGTGGGAACAGTAAAGAAGTAATTGTATGGCAAGTTTCATGAGCTTATTTCACTCCTTTCCTTCCTATTTAAGAAAGCACAGCATATTGGAATACAAGCAAGAATGACATTTTCAGCCTTGGCTGGGTCACTCAGTTAGTTGGAGTATTGTGCCATACACCAAAAGATTTCATGTTTAATTCCCAGTCAGGGCATATACCCAGGTTGCGGGTTCGGTCGCTGATCAAGGTGAATATTGGAGGCAAGTGATAGATGTTTCTCTCTCATGTCAATGTTTCTCTCTTTTTCTCTCTCTCTCCCCCTCCCTCCCTCCCTCTCCCCATTCTCTCTCTAAAACCAATAAAAACAAAAACTTGGGTGAGGATTAAAAAGAAAAAGAATGACATTTATAGGGTTAATTTTGAATGTGTTCTTATTAATTAAAAAGGTAAATACTCATAAACCTCAGACCTTTGTTACTGATGACAAATTCCTTGTGATATACCAAAAACCTGATGGAAGAAGAGGAGTAGAGTTGAGGGTCTCTGAAATGCAGGTTCAGTTAGTGGCTTCTGCAGGCAGTGAACAGGTGGTGGGGAAAGTTAATGCATGAGGCATAGGCAAGGACTCTTCTCATGAAGTGCCTTCCATGCTGTAGAGTATCAGTTTTATCCAACAGAATGGAGGGTGGCCGAGAAGTACTCTGGAGTATGGACTGAATAAGGATGGACCAAAAGCATGGAGATGGGTTAAAAGCATACTGTGGTAATTCAGGTGGAAGAAGGTGATGGCATGAATTAAGGGGGACAGTGGAAAGGAAGAGGGTACATTTGAAAGAACTACAAGTTTCATATGTGAAAACTCTTGATTATTTTCATGTAGCCACACAATCCTGCTCTATTCAGTAAAACACTTCTTTCTGCTCCTTTTTGAGCTGTCATGTTTTTTTGTTTCTCTTGCCCTCTGGTTGATAGCAAGACAAATTAGTTACAGAGAGAAATGCCATTATGGTTCTTTCATTTTTTATATATTTATGCTTTCTTTAAAAATTCATCAGCTCCCTCGATATCAACTTAACATCTTGGTGCTGATGCTTTCCAACTAACCTAATGGAAGTCTAAAGTTAACATAAATGCATAACACTTAGAATGCAATATTATTTCACCTTGTCCAATTTTCTAAAATTTCCTGTTTCCCTCATGGGTACTAATTCCCCATGATCACTCATATTCATAATTTGAATTTAATTTAAAATTATTCCCCTATTCTAAAATTCCCTTTACCTAAGCAGTCAGCAAGATGAGTCAACATTTTCCTTCCAGATAGCTCTTAAATTCATCTTTTCTTCTCTGTTAGCACCTGATCCCTTACCTCAGTGCTTGGTATAGAATATGAACTCAGTAGTGATCAACTGACTGGCAGCAGTCTAAATCTAACATCTCATAGCTTTATGCTCTGACCATTGCTATAGCCTCCTAAAATGACTTTCATCTATATGCTTGCTCTTCTTTTTTTTAAATTTCTTTATTGTTGTTCAATTACAGTTATTTGCATCCTCTCCCCTCCCCTCCCCCCAGCCCCCACCTCTCCCCCAGCCTCCCCCTTCCCCTTAGTTCCTTCCATGTGTCCTCTACAGTGATTCCTGAAAATGCTTCTCCCCATTGTCCCCTCCCCGCTCCCCCTTGGCTATTGATAGACTGTTCGTAATTTCAATGTCTCTGTTTATGTTTTGCTTGCTTTCTGTTTTTGTTGATTATGCTTGCTCTTCTTGATGAAAGTTTTCCAGCTTTCCCACTGTCTGTGAAATAAGGCCCAAATCCCATAATTTGGCGCCATATATCTGTGCAAATTTATTAGAGCCAAAAGTAGTCAAGAGAGTGGAGGGAACCTCGGGTATGCTGGGGAGAATAGAAGCATTCCTATATTCATTCTATTGGTCTGTTGGGGGGATTCTTCCCACAGAATGTTTTGAGGCATTGTGCACATGGCCACTTTTAATGTGGACTACTTGACCTGAATGTCAATCTTAATACTTAGATTCAATAATTCTCTTCTTATTCCCTTCAAATATTATACTTCCACATTCCTACTCTATACCTATTTCTCCACTAAAATGCCAGGATGACCACAATATCCACAGTTTATCTTTTCAGAGACCCAACAGTTATTCTTTTTTTTTAAAACTTGACTTGAATTTTATTCAAATTTGACACAAATTTGCTTTTAAGTAGAAAAATAAGCAGTTTAGAGTTTTGAAGAACATTCTAAAAGAGGAAGTTGATGAAAGGCAAATCCACTATTGACCTTCCAATCAAAGATTCAGTGTTCTTGGCGTTTTCCTTTACCTTATCTCCTTATATTCAATACAACTCTTGTCTGGCATAAACTCTCTGTGATTCTACTGCCAACTCTAATGTAAGACACATCATTTTCACTTGCCTTCTTTTTTCCTCCCAAATTTTATTGTAAAATACACATAACATAGAATTTACCATCTTAACTAGTTTTAAATGTACATTTTAGTACTATTAAGCACATTCATATTGTTGGTGGCTATCACCACCATCCATCTCCAGAGCACTTTCAGTCTTATAAAACTGAAACTCTGTACACATTAAACAATGATTTCCTATGATCCTCTTCCCCTAGCCATTGGCAATCACATTCTATTACTACCATTCTGTTACTATGAATGTACAGTCTTAACAAAGTAAAGCCTGTCATTTGCAACAACATGGAAGAAACTAGAGGGCATTATGACAAATAAAATAAATCAGAAAGACAAATATTACATGGTCTCATGTATATTTTTCACTTGCTTTCTAATCTGGGTTTTCTCAAACCCATTGTCCATCACTAGCAAGGGTGGCCAAATTATAGCTTGAAGGCCAAATTCTGCCCACTGCTTGTTTTTATGAATGAAGTTTAATTGAAACAGCCAAGCTCTCTGTTTACATTTTTGTCTATGGTAGCTTTTGTGATACAAAGATAGCACTGGGAGCTGGAAAAGGATCCTATGGCTCACAAAGTCTAATTATCTAGTTCTTTATTATCTGGTTCTTTACAGAAAAAGTTGGCTGACTCTTGATCTATAGTAACAAGAGCAATTTTCTTCAGCTCCAGATATAATCACATTACTCTTTTATTTAAAATCTTTCAATGCTTTCTCATTGTTCTTAAAATAAAAAAAACTTTTGTACAATGACCTAAATCATGGATACATAATTTTCTCATACCTTTCCTCTTTACTATACTCCATTTGCACTAATATCCTCTGTGTTTCTCATGACTTCCCAATCTCCATCCTGCATGCAAGATCTTTTACATGTGATTCTTTCTACCTGGAATGTTATTCATGCTCTTCTCCTGCTCTCTATTTCCCCTTCACCTCATGGCCACGTTACACATCAAAACCTTCATCCTTTGCCCTGGCTTGCGTAGCTCGGTGGATTGAGTGCGGGCTGTGAACTAAAGGGTTGCGGTTTGGTTCCCAGTTGGGACACGTGCCTGGGTTGCGGCCAGGTCCCTGGTGGGGCCACATGAGGGGCAACCACACATCGATGTTTCTCTCCCTCTCTTTCTTCCTCCCTTCCCTTCTGTCTAAAAATAAATAAATAGAATCTTTAAAAAAAAAAAAAACACTTCGTCTTCTTTCAGAAAAAAATTAAATGTGTTTTTCATCAAAAAGCTTCCCTGACCCTCTTACTCTAATGTAGTAACCTGTTACACACTGACATGGCACTTTTAGCTTTATTTTTTTAAGTTATTTTATTGTTGTTCAATTACAATTGTCTGCATTTTCTCCCCCCGCCAGCCTTATTATTTTTAAAGTTTTATTGAGCTATAAATTTTTTACCACAAAATTTGCCCATTGTAGGTACAGTATCCAATAATTTTTAGTAAATTTAGAGTTGCACAACCATCAGTACAATCCCATTTTAGAACATTTCCATCACCTCAAAAAAAATCCATCAAGTTTATTTGAAGTCAGTCTCTACTCCTACCTCCAGTGTTAGACATCACTAATTGGTTTTCTGTTTAAAATTCCCCCTTTTTTGGTACATTTCATAAACATAGAATTATATAATGTATATAATTGTATCTGGATTCATTTACTAAAATAATGTTTTTGAGGTTATCCATGTAGTAGTGTTTTATTCTTTCATTGCTGAAGAGTATTCCATTGTGTGGATGCTCCACATTTTGTTTATCCATTCTTCAGTCAATAGACATTTAGTTTGTTTCTAATATTTTTTCCTCTCTTTTTTATTTCTTGTTGTTCAAGTACAGTTTTCTCCATCTCCCACCCATCACTCCATCCACCCCAGCCATTGCCAAATCCCACCCTTGATCCTACCCTTATTTGGTTATGTCAATGTGTCCTTTATACATGTTCCTCGACAACCCTTCACCCTTTTCCCCATTACCATCCTCCACCTCCCCTCTGGTTACTTTCAGTTTGTTATTTCAAGGTCTCTGGTTATATTTTCTTGCTTGTTTGTTTTATTGATTAGGTTCCACATAAAGGTGAGATCATATGGTATTTCTCTTTCACCACCTGGCTTGTTTCACTTAGCATAATGCTCTCCAGATCCATCCATGCTGTTACAAAGGGTAGGAGCTCCTTTTCTTTCTAGTGCATATTATTTCATTGTATAAATATACCATAGCTTTTTGATCCTCTCATTTACTCAAGAGCACTTAGGTTGCTTCCAGCCTTTGGCTATTGCAAACTGTGCTACTATGAACATTTGGGTGCATAGGGTCTTTTGAATTTGTGTTTCAGGGTTCTTAGAATATAATCCTAGCAGTGGAATTGCTGGGTCAAAAAGCATTTCTATTTTTAGTATTCTGAGGAAATTCATACTGTTCTCCACAGTGGCCACACTAGCCTGCATTCCCACCAACAGTGTACTAGGGTCTGCTTTCTCCACATCCTTTCCAACACTTCTTGTTTGTTGATTTACTTACGATAGCCATTCTGCAGAGTGTGAAGTGGTATCTCATTGTGGTTTTAATTTGCATCTTCTGATGGCTAGTGATGCTGAGCTTTCTTTCATATGTGTCTGGTCCCTCTGTATGTCCTCCTTGAAGATGTGTCTGTTTAGGTCCCTTGACTGTTTTGTAATTGGGTTGTTTGTGTTCCTGGAGTGGAGTCGTATGAATTCTTCACATATTTTGAACATAGTTATTCTTGTCTGAGATTTCATTTGCAAATATATTTTCTCACATGGTTGGTTCCCAATTAATTTTGCTGGTTCTCTTTAGCCATGCAGAAGCTTTTTATTTTGATGAAGTCCCATTGTTTATTCTCTCCTGTATGTCCCTTGCTCAAGGGGATATATAAGTGAAAATACTGCTGTGCGGAATATCTGAGATTTTGCTCCCTTTGTACTCCTCCAGAACTTTAATGGCATCGAGACTTATATTTAAGTCTTTTATACATCTTGAGTTTGTTTTTGTGTATGGTGTAAGTTGGTGGTCAAGTTTCATGCTTTTGCATTCACCTGTCCAGATCTCCCAACAACATTTGTGAAGAGGCTGTTGTTACTCCATTTTATGCTTCTGCACCCTTTGTCAAATATTAATTGAACATAGAGACGAGGATTTATTTCTGGGCTCTCTATTCTGTTCCGTATTCTGTCTCTGTTCCTATGTCAGTACCAGATTGTTTTGATTACTGTGGCCTTGTAATATAATTTGATATCCAGTATTGTAAACCCTCCTACTTTGTTCTTCTTTCTCAAAATTGCTGCAGCTACTCAGGGTCATTTATGGTACCACATAAATTTTTAAAATGTCTGTTCTATATCTTTAAAATATGTCATTGGTACTTTAATAGGAATTGTGTTGAACCTATAAATTAGTTTGGGTAGTATGGACATTTTGGTGATGTTAATTCTTCCAATCTGTGAATATGGTGCCTGCTTTCACTTGTTTGTGTCTTCCTTAATTTCTTTCTTCAGTGTTGTGTAGTTTTCTGAGTACAGGTCTTTTACCTCCTTGGTTATGTTTATTCCTAGATACTTTATTTTTCTTGTTGCTATATCAAATGGGATTTTTTTCCTGATTTCTGTTTCTGATATTTCCTTGTTGGTATACAAAAATGCCTTTGATTTCAGAATATTGACTTTGTTTCTCACTGTTTTGCCAAACACTTATTAGGTAGAGTAGTTTTTTTTTTTTGTGGAGGCTATAGGATTTTCTGTGTACACTATCATATCATCTGCAATGATAGTTTTGATTCTTTCTTTCCAATTTGGATGCCTTTTATTACTTTTTCTTGTCTGATCACTATGGCTAGGACTTCCAATACTATGTTGAATAGAAATGGTGAAAGCAGACACTCTTGTCTTGTTCCTGATCTTAGTGTGAAAGCTTTTACTTTTTTCCTGTGGAGTATGTTGTTGGCTGTAGGTATCTCGTATATGGACTCTATTATGTTGAGATATACTCCCTCTAATCATACTTTGCTGAGTGTTTTTATCATAAATGGGTGCTGTACCTTATCAAATGCTTTTTCCACATCTGTTGATATGATCATGTGATTTTTGTCTTTCCTTTGTTTATATGATATATTATGTTTATTGATTTGCAAATATTGTACCATTCTTGCATCCTTGGATGAATCTCACTTGATCATGGTGTATGTTCTTTTTAATGTATTACTGGATGTGGTTTGCCAATATTTTGTTGAGAATTTTAGCATCTATGTTCATCAGCAATATTGGCCTATAGTTTTCTTTCTTTGTTGTGTCTTTATCTGGTTTTGGGATTAGGATGATGCTGGCTTCATAGACAGAGTTTAGGAGTGCTCCTTCTTCTTGGGTTTTTTGGAATAGTGTGAGAAGGACAGTGGTTAACTCTTCATTAAATGTTTTGTAAAATTCTCCTGTGAAACCATCTGGTCCAGGGCTTTTGTTTGCCTGGAGTATTTTGATTACTACTTTGATTTTGCCAGCTGTTATTGGTCAGTTCAGGCTCTCTACTGCTTCTTTATTCAGTTTTGGGAGATTACATTTTTCTAAAAATAGAAAAATAGACATATTTCACCCAGATTTTCAAATTTCATGGCATATACTTCTTTGTAGTAATTTCTTACAATCCTTTGTATTTCTGTGGTATCAGTTGTAATCTCTCCTCTTTCAATTCTGATTGTGTTTAGTTGGATCCTCTCTGTTTTTGTTGATGAGTCTGATTAAAGGCTTCTCGATTTTGTTTATCTTTTCAAAGAACCAGCTCCTGGATTATAGATCCTTAGAATTGTCCTTTAACTCTCTATGTCATTTAATTCTGCTCTGATCTTGGTTATTTCCTTCCTTCTACTTGCTCTGGGCTGTCTTTGTTGTTGTTCCTCCAGTTCTTGAAGGTGTAGTGTTAGTTCTTGAAGGTGAAGTTGTTTATTTGAAATATTTCTATCTTTTATAGGTAGGCGTGTATCACTGTGACCTTCCCTTTCAGGACTGCCTTTGCTGTGTCCATGTTTAGAATGCTGTGAGCCCAAATTCATTTGTTTCCAGAAACTTTTTGATTTATTCCTTGATCTCATTCTGAATCTATTCATTGTTCAATAGCATGCTATTCAATCTCCATGAATTTGAGTGTTTTTGAGTTTTTTCTTTGAGGTTGGTTTGTAGTTTCAGGTGCTTGTGGTCAGAGAAAATGCTTGATATGATTTCAATTTTCTTGAATATGTTGAGACTTGTTTTGTGTCCTATCATGTGGTCTACCTTTGAAAATGTTGCATATACATTTAAAAAGAATGTGTATTTTTCTTTGGGATGAATGGTTCTATATATATAAGTTAAGTCCATTTGATCTAGGGCATTGTTCAATGACACAATATAACTGCATTGTTGGCATTTAGTTTGGAAGATCAGTCCGTTTTTGACAGTAGGTATTAAAAATCCTCTAGTTTAAGTGTGTTGCTGTCTATATCTTTCTTGAAGTGCTCCAATATTTTCCTTAGTTGGGTGTATATATATTTATAATGTTTATGTGTTCTCGATGAATTCTTCCTTTGAGTATTATAAAGTGTCCTTCTGTGTCATTTTTATGGCCTATTTTGAAGACTATTTTGTGTAAGTATTACTTCCCTGGCTCTTTTCCATGTCCATTACCTTGGAATATTTTTTCCAACCCTTCACTCTCAGTCTGTGTAGCTCTTTTGTTCTGAGGTTGGTGTCTGGTAGGCAGCATGTGTGTGGGCCATGTATTCTTATCCATTCAGCTACCCTGCTTCTTTTGAATGGAGAATTTAATCCATTTACCTTTATGGGTATTTTTAAAAATGTTTTATTGATTATGCTGTCCAATTTTTTCTTGCCTTTATTCCCATCGGCCCTGCACACCCATCTCCTACCAGCATTCCACCATCTTAGTGCATGTCCATGGGTTACACATAAGTTCTTTGGCTTTTCCATTTCCCATACTATTCTTAACCTCTCCCTGTCTATTTTGTACCTACCATTCATGCTTCTAATTCCAGGTACCTTTTCTGCCATCTCTTCCCTCCCCCTCTCTGCTAATAATCCCCATGTGATCTCCATTTATGTAATTCTGTTCCTGTTCTAGTTTGCCTTTTGTTTTGTTTTATTTATTTATTTATTTATTTATTAAATTTTATTTTATTTTTGTTCAATTACAGTTATTTGCATCCTCTCCCCTCCCCTCCTCCCTTCCCTTCCAGCCCCACCTCCCCCCAGCCTCCCTCCTCCTCCTTAGTTCTGTCCATGTGTCCTTTACAGTGATTCCTGAAAACTCTTCTCCCCATTGTCCCCTCCCTCCTCTCCCCTGTCTATTATTACACTGTTCTTAATTTCAATGTCTCTGGTTATGTTTCGCTTGCTTTCTGCTTTTGTTGGTTATGATCCAGTTAAAGGTGAGATCATATGGTATTTGTCCCTCACCGCCTGACTTACTTCACTTAGCATAATGCTCTCCAGTTCCATCCATGCTGTTGCAAAGGGTATAAGCTCCTTCTTCCTTTCTGCTGCATAGAATTCCATTGTGTAAATGTACCATAGTTTCTTGATCCATTCATTTGTAGATGGGCACCTAGGTTGTTTCCAGCACCTGGCTATTGTGAATTGTGCTGCTATGAACATAGGAGTGCAAAGGTTCTTTTGAATCGGTTTTTCAGGATGCTTAGGGTATAATCCCAGTAGTGGAATTGCTGGGTCGAAAGGCAGTTCCATTTTCA
>PVJI01025056.1:0-21010 GCA_004026765.1 Micronycteris hirsuta | reverse complement strand
TGTAATAACATAATCAATAAAATATATTAAAACATATAAATAAAAAAATAAAATACTGTGCTTAGCATTGTATCTGATATACAGTAGGCACTATGTGTTATTATTCTTATGATAACTGAGAGTATTCTGAGGAGAAAAAAAGAGTCCATACTGAATTTTAATGCTCATAGAAAGTAAATAAAATTCATTTATTCTCATAAGGAACAACTTTCCTTACTTTTTTTTAGGTAAATGACTTTTTGGGTTTTTTTTTCGGTATTCCATTCACTTCCCCCACTTTATTTCTTTCCAATGAGAGAGGATTTAACTGGAAGCCATGACCTTCTTCTAAGAGTCAAGGGGCTGCCTTGAGGTGTCATTTATTTCACATTAATTTTTTAAGCAAAAAACTTACAAGAATAAAAAAGAACTTACCGTACCTCATCACTGTGCTCCAAAAATGACTTCTGTGGATTATTCTAAATACACACCCAGTGTTAACTTAGCTAGAAACTCTACATGTAAAAGTGCCATTAAGACACCTATCTGCATAATCATTGAGGAGGAAGTAGAAAATATCATGATAAAAAGATTTGGATAGTAGAACTTTGTATGTCTGTCTACTTACTACTGAAAGGTCATACTATGTGCCCCTGGCCAAATCACACTAATGCCTGAGCACCTTCAGTGCAGAATATATTCTATGAAACATAAATAAGTATTAAAAACCATGCATTATGAAGACACACTAACGAAACTCAAGTGATGTACAGTTATACAGTGATATTTTTTAAGGGTTTCAGTCTTTAACCTATACTTAGAATATGAAAGAAGCCCTGTCTGGTGCACCTCAGTTGGTCATTGTCCCGCAAACCAAATGGTCACCAGTTCAATTCCCAATCAGGGCATATGCCTTGGGTTGCAGGTTTGGTACCCAGTCAGAGGGTGTACGAAATGCAGCCAATCAATGTTTCTCTCTCACATTGATGTTTCTTTCCCTCCCTTTTTCCTTTCCTTTCCCTATCTCTAAAATAAAAAATAAAAATTAAAAAAGTTAAAAATAATATAAAAGAAAATATGAGAGGAAAAAATATACTGGGACCTGATTGACATCACTCAGTGGGTCAAGTGTCGGCCCACAAAGCAAGAGGTTGCCAGTTCAGTTCCAGGTCAGGGCACATGCCTGGGTTCCTCGCCTGGTCCCCAGCTGGGGCATGTGTGAGAGGCAACTGATTGATGTTTCTCTCACATATCCATGTTTCTCTGCCTCTCTTTCTCTTCCCTTCTCTCTCTCTACACACACACACACACACACACAATTTACAAAATTAAAGTTAAGATATAGGGCTCATTACTGAGAGTTTACTGTTTCTTAGAACCATATACGTTGAACCTAGCTTGGAAATTGGTTTAGTGATCAAATATTTAGTGAGGGATTTTGGAATCCTCTGCTGTGCAACCTCTAATAGAGAGAAGTACATATGAGCCTGGAAGGCAGCTATGCTAACTACTATACCACCAACGCTGCACAAGCCTGATACAGAGTAGTCTCTATCTGTGATTCTCTTGAGTTTTTTAGGTTTTAAAAATCAGTGTTCTGTGTAAAATCAAATTAAGAATATCTAAAAATATTTTCATAAAAAAAGAATGAGAATTTAATGCTATGGAGAGTTTATGATTTTTGTTTGCATGTGATAGCCACATGTTCTATTGTGTTTTGTTTTGATTTGTTTTGTTTTGTTTTTCCTGGAACCCTAAATCTCAACTATGAGGTGAGCTGAAGGAATTTTGGCAGAATCTCTTTTCATAGCTTCCTGCTTTAAAATGGAGGTCACTGATTACAAAGAACATTTAATCAACTCTGGATTTCAAGGCATCTCATTAATACAAGAAATTTTATATTGGGGGAAAATAAAGGTTAATAAATTAAGATTACTCACTTTTTAAAAGGCATCAACTATTCTATGGCGAGTCAACCTGAATAGCTGACATTTCTGATGGTCTAATAAACATAATTTCAGTTACACAGAAAAGAAAGGTAACAAAGCCAGTCATATTTTATAATGCCAAAGAAAACTACTAATTTTTTTAGAAAAACATGCAGAATGCTTTATCTATAATGCAGTATAATATACTAAACTTCCTTGTTTGCCTGAAAAAAGCAAGCTTTGATTTCTCTGAATAAGACTTAGGTCAAGATTCTCTAATATAACAAAAAAGGTTTTCAACTATAAAGTGAACTAGATGGATAAAACGCAGCTTTTCCCTATCATATCTATAAGTATTAACCACACAGAAACTGCTAAGGATTTTTGACTTAATGGAGTCCTCCAAGTAAATCATCAGAACATTTACCTGTATCGTCCTCTGAGTGCCATCAACGTTGACAGACAATAAGGGTGAAGCCAGGTTCCACGTGCTGGTCACATTTAGTTTCAACCCATCAACTTCCACCTGTTGTGACACCGAATAAAACTGTTACCATGAAGAAAGAAGGAGAACTGATCTCAAGTTCATTGCTGCATACAAAGCAGCAGCCATTTTAAACAGATGGCTCCCAAACAATCTGTCATGTTTACTGCTCCTGCCATGAAAGACAGGGTCCAACAAGAGTCTTCTTAGCCATCTCTGGGGAGAGGTGAAGGACCTGGGCACAGCTGCCTTTGGGTACTGAGGTTTCAAGTAATTTCTAGTAAGTAACAAACAGCCTTCTAACTCTAAACCTATGTGGACATGCCACATTTACTGCAATTAGACAACTAATGCATATAAATTCTAGTGACATTTTGCAACCCACACAACAGGGCCTGCATATAATATTCTCTCCAAGGACCAAGAAAGAACTTTTTTGAGTTAATTTTAATGAAGGACTATGCATTGTTGTCTTAATTAAACAGAAGCTTTAATTAGGCAAAATTCTTTGGTGTTGAATATTAAAAGTTCCTTTTGAACTTTGCAAAGTTCTGTCATGTTTTTGTAGATCAAAAATGACTAATTTAATCTAGTCATCAGTCATGGACATACCAAAAATACCCCATGATCTTTTAATACAGATATGCTTAAAAGAAAAATTTTAACTTCCAAATAAATAACATAAAGCTGAAATAGAAATAAATCAAAGTTAATTTAAAATAAAAATACTATTAGTTATTTCTTCCTTTTCATTCACTCGTGCCCTGCTTTTTTTAAAAACCTTTTTCTAGATTCTTTTTTAAAGATTTTGTTTATTTATTTAGAGATAGGGGAAGAGAGGGAGAAAGGGAGGGAAAGAAACATGAATGTGTCAGAAAAATATCAATCAGTTGCCTCTCACACGTGCTCCATCCAGGGACCAGGCCTGCCACCCAAGCATGTGCCCTGACCTGGAATGGAACTGGTGACCTTTCACTTTGCAGGCCGACGTTCAACCACCTGAGTCATGCCAGTCAGTGCTCATTCCTTAATTCTTTAATGAGAGTTAAAAGTGACATTACTATTTTAAGTCTACAGTATACAACCTAACAAAAGAGATATTTAAGTTTGTTAAAGTTTCAAAATGAACCTAGCGGAGGCAGCAGAGCCAAGATAAATGATACGTAACAATTCCTCTACAATCACTTAATTCTCTTGAAAGACACTCATTAAAATAAAGGAAATGCAGGCCTCATTAGAACATGTGTATACATATACAGATGTATTTGTTTGAATAAGTATTTATGTATATGTATTTTCCCTATAATGTGGTCAGAAAGTATAGAAACAAAGATATGCTACTGGCTATGTAATGAAATATCAGTAGGACATACATGGAGCAGGCAAAAGTACTTTTACAGTTCTTCGTACAGAAAATAGTACAATAATGGGACTTCTGGCCAAGACGGAGACACACTGCGCCTCCTTGCACAACCAGAAGAAAAACAACAACAATTTAAAAACAAAAAACAACCAAAACTGACAGAAAATTGAACTATATGGAAGTCTGACAACCAAGGAGTTAAAGAAGACACATTTATCTAGACCGGTAGGCAGAGTGGAGCCGAGCAGCCAGATGAAGAGGGCTCGAAGCAAGACGGCGGCTAGACAACCCAGTGAGTCCGAGGCTGGTGGAGTGGGCGGTCCCACATTCTCATGCAGATAAAAAAAACAGCTGGGGAGTGAAACAGACCTCACAACCCAGTGCTCCGGCGCAGGGAAATAAAGCCTGAAATCTCTGATTGAAAACACTGTGGGGATTGAGGCAGTGGCAGGAGAAACTCCCAGCCTCACAGAGGAGTTCGTTGGAGAGAACCACAGGGTCGTAGAACATACACAAGCCCACCCACCCAGGAAACACCACAGAAGGGCCCACTTTGCTTGTGGGCAGTGGGGAAGCGACTGAAAGCCAGCAGAAAGCGAAGCAAGTGGCATTGTTTCCTCTCAGTCCCCTCCCACACAGACAGCGTAACAAAGCAGCAATGCGGGTGGTCCCACCCCAGTGAACACCTAAGGCTCTGCCTCTTATACGTAACAGGTGCGTCGAGAAAAAAAAATGGCCCAAAAGAACAGATCGAAGCTCCAGAAAAAATACAACTAAGTGACAAAGAGATAGCCAACCTATCAGATGCACAGTTCAAAACACTGGTAATCAGGAACTCCACAGAATTAGTTAAATATGGTCACCAATTAGATGAAAAAATGAAGGCTATGCTAAGTGAAATAAAGGAAAATATACAGGGAACCAACAGTGACAGGAAGGAAACTGGAAGTCAAACCAACAGTGTGGATGAGAAGGAAGAAATGAACATTCAACCAGAACTAAGAAACAAGAATTCAGAAAAATGAAGAGAGGCTTAGGAACCTCAGGGACATCTTTAAATGTTCCAACGTCCGAATCACAGGGGTACCAGAAGGAGAAGAGGAAGAGCAACAAATTGAAAACAAATTAAGTTCAAATAAGAATAAATAATGAAGGAGAACTTCCCCAATCTGGCAAAGGAAACAGACTTCCAGGAAGTCCAGGAAGCTCAGAGAGTCCAAAAGAAGTTGGACCCAAGGAGGAACATTCCAAGGCACATCATAATTACATTACCCAAGATGAAAGAGGAATCATAAAAGCAGTAAGAGAAAAGGAGACAGTTACCTACAAAGGAGTGCCCATAAGCTGTCAGCTCAAAAGAGACCTTGAAGGCAAGAAGGAGCTGGAAAGAAGTATTCCAAATCATGAAAGGCAAGGACCTACATCCAAGATTATTCTATCCAGCAAAGCTGTCATTTAGAATGGAAGGGCAGATAAAGTGCTTCTCAGAGAAGGTCAAGTTAAAGGAGATCATCATCACCAAGCCCTTATTATATGAAATGTTAAGGGGATTTATCTAAGAAAAAGAAGATAAAAAATATAAACAGTAAAGTGACAACAAACTCACAGTTATTTACAACCAAACCTAAAACAAAAACAAAAACTAAGCAAACAATCAGAACAGGAACCGAATCACAGAAATGAAGATCACATGGGGTGTTATGAGCGGGGCAGTGCATGGTGAGAGAGGGGGAAAGGTACAGAGAATAAGTAGCATAAATGGTAGGTAGAAAATAGGCAGGGGAAGGTTAAGAATAGTATATGAAATGTAGAAGCCAAGGAACTTATATATATGACGGGGAATGCAGGTGGCAGGGGGTGTGCAGGGTGGAGAGGAATAAAGGGGGGGAAATGGGACAACTCTAAAAGCATAATCAATAAAATGTATTAAAAAATAAATTTAAAAGGGTAAAAAAGATCAATAATAAATTATGAAAGTTTTATTTGTTAAAAAAGCTAGAGGCTGTAAAAGATTTTGAATAATTATTAAAAATCTATATTTGATATTAATTTTAATCAAAAGGGCTAAAAAATGAAACTGCAATTGTCATCTTTAAGGCATATGAAGGGAAATTGAGGAAAGAAAACTAATATACTCAAATAATGTTAGACGGTGAACAAATTTACTGCAACCTGAAATATTTTTATGAATGTTTAAAACAAAAATGATCTATCCACACAATAGATTATTATTTGGCAATAAAAAGAAATAAAATTCTGATACATGCTCCAACATGAATCAGGCTGAAAACACATACTGTAAGAAGCCTGTCACAGAGGACCATGAATTATTTCCATTTATATGAAATGTCCACAAGAGAAAAATCTGTAGAGACAAAAAGTAAATTAGTGATTACCTTGAGAAGGGGCTGAGTTGGAAATTGATGGGGGATTGAGGGGAGACAACTATGGGTAATGGGACTTTTTATTTGGCATTGTGAAAATATTGTAAAATTGACTGTGGTGAGGGATTCACAACTCTGTGAATATACTGCAAACCACTGAATTTACAATTTAATGGAGAAATTGTAAGGTATGTGAGTTATATTTCAATAAAGCTCTTAAAAAGTGAATAACAAATGATAAAAGGGGAGAAGAATTTTAATTTTTCAGAAACTGGAAGCAGTACTTTTGTGAGAAATTAAAGATGACCTAAAAATGAATATATATTTCATAAATTAGAAGAGTTTTAGTATGAAGATATGTTGTCTCCTAAATTGATGTATATATTAAATGAAATTCCAATTAAAAAATCCAACAGGATTGTTTTTGGTAGAAATTAATAAGCTGATTCTAAAATATATATAAAAGCAAATATGACTTCTGGTCAAGATGGAGGCATGGGTAGATATGTCTCATTGCATTGCACAACCACAGTAAAAATACAACTGGACTACAAAACATATATCATCCAGAACTATCAGAAAATAGAGCTGTATGGAAGTCCAAGAACCAAGGAATTAAAGAATTCACTTTCATCCAGATGGGAAGGAGGGGCAGAGGGGCAGAGACATGAAATGGGCAGTCACACATTCACATGTGGTAGATAAAAATCAGGAGGGATACCTTGGGAGTAAGGGATCCAAGCGTCATACCAGATGACCGAGACAAGGGTTCCAGTGCCAGGAAGATAAATTCTAATAACTTCTGACTGTAAAAGCCAGTGGAGTTCAGGGTGGTGGGAGAAACTGTGGGATTCTCAGGAGTCTTATCCTAAAGGGTCTGCTATGGACTTAGGACTCAACTCCCTCTGGGTTTTAGCACTGGAGCAGCAACTAGAAGGGCACCAATGACATACAGGGAGAAACTGAAGTGTCTGGCATTGGGTGAGTGCCAGGGCACAGCTTCCTCCTGGACAAAACTCCAGAGGCCAAGCAGTGGTATTGTCCCCTCTCTGAGCCTTTCCCCACACAGAGCCACAGAGGGACAACACCATATTGAAGACTCCATCAATCTGGTTCACACAGGTTGCCTCTCCCTGGCAAATACGTAAGGCTTCGCCCCATGCAACTTACTGGTGCGCTTTTCTACAATAGGCCATGCTACTAAAATTGTGAGTCAAAGCAGCTCTACCTAATACATAGAAATAAACACAGGGAGGCTGCCAAAATGAGGAGACAAAGAAATATGGCCCAAATGAAAGGACAGAACAAAACTCCAGAAAAAGAACTAAACAAACAGAGATAAGCTATCTATCAGATGCAGAGTTCAAAACACTGGTTACTAGGATGCTCAAGGAACTCACTGGGTACTTCAACAACATAAAAAAGACATAGGCAGAAATGAAGGCTACACTATATGAAATAGAGAAAAATTTATACGGAATCAACAGTGGAGTGGATGAGGCTGACAATCAAATCAATGATTTGGAACATAAGGAAGAAAAAAACATTCAATGAGAACAGCAAGAGGAAAAAAGAAATAGAAAAATGAGGATAGGCTAAGGAGACTCTGGGACAACTTCAAACATATGAACATTTGAATCATTGGGATGCCAGAAGGGGAAAAGGAAGAGCAAGAAATTGAAAACTTATTTGAAAAAATAATGAAAGAAAACTTCCCTAATTTGATGAAGTAAATAGACATACAATAGTTCAGGAAGAACTGAGTCCCAAACAAGATGGACCCAATGAGTACCACACCAAGACTCATCATAATTAACATCCCAAAGATTAAAGATAAAGAGAGAATCTTAAAAGCAGCAAGAGAAAAGGAGAAAGTTACATACACAGGAGTTCCTATAAGGCTGTCAACTTATTTCTCAAAAGAAAGTTTGCAGGCTGGAAGGGACTGGCAGGAAGTATTCAAAGTGATGAAAAGCAAGGATCTACAACCAAGATTACTCTACCCAGTAAAGTTATCATTTAGAATGGAATGGCAAAAAAAATGTTTCCCAGACCAGGTAAAACTAAAGGAGTTCATCATCACCAAGCCCTTATTATATGAAATGTTAAGGCGACTTATTTAAGAAAAAGAAGAAGATCAAAACTATGAACATTAAAATGGCAATAAATTCCCAACTATCAACAATTGAATCTAAACAACAAGGTAAGCAAACAAGCAGAACAAAAGGAGAATCACAGATATCGAGATCATTTGGAGAATTATCAGTTGGGAGGAGGAAAGGAAAGAATGTGGGGAAAGGTGTAGGGATTAAGAGTACAAATTGGTAGGTACACAATTTGACAGAGGAAGGTTAAGAACAGTGCAGGAAATGGAGTAGCCAAAGAAGTTATATGCATGACCCATGGACATGAAGGGTCATTGCCATAGAGGATAGGGGATACTGAGTGGAGGGAGGGAATGGAGAAATAATTCAGACAAGTGTAATAGCATAATCAATAAAATATATTTAAAAAAGCATATAAAGTCATGTATCAAAAAAAGCAAATGATATAGAATATTGGAGGATTTTGAAAAATAAGCAAAATTGGAGAACTCACACCGCTTGATTTTAAGACTTCCCATAAAGGTACAGTGATTAAGATACTGGTGTAAGAAGATAGATATTTATTAATAGAACAAATTTGAGAGTTCAGAAAACTACACATAAATGGCTGGTTGATTTTGCCAAAAAAAGAAGTGCCAAGATATTAAATGGGGAAACTATAGTTTGTCAACAGATAGTACCAGAAGAATATGAACATCCATAGTCAAAAAAATCCCACACTATTAAAAAAATCAAAATTATCAAAACTAAATATAAAACTTAAAACTATAAAACTTTGGGCCCGGCTGGTGTAGCTTAGTGGATTGAGTGTGGGCTGGGAACCAGAGGGTCCCGGTTCGATTCCCAGTCAGGGCACATGCCTGGGTTGTGGGCCAGGTCCCCAGTGAGGGCCATGTGAGAGGCAACCATACATTGCTCTTTCTCCCTCCCTTCTCCTCTCTCTAAAAATAAATAAATAAAATCTTTAAAAAAAAAACTTTGAAAGAAAACATGAGAAACAATATTTATGACTTTAGGACACAAAAAAGAAAAATCTTATAAAAGAAAGTAGATAAATTGGATTTCATTGAAATGATAAATTTCTACTTGAAAGGCAATGTTAAGAAAAGGAAAGAAAGTCAAACCACAAATTTGGATAAAATATTTACAGAACACATTTCTGATAAAGGACTTGTATTCAAAATATACAAAGAATTGTCATTTAGAACTCAGGAAGAAAAACAACAAAATTTTTTTATGGACAAAAAAATTGGTCAGAGATTTTATCAAAGAAGAAAAATAAATGACAAGCAAATCACTGACTGGTCATTAGGAAATGGCAAATTAAAACTATAATGAAATAGCACTATATATCCATTAGAATGGCTAAAATGAAAAAAGCAATAAAATACTAAGAGCAGACAAAGACATAGAACAATTAGAATTTTCATACATTGCTGGAAGAATGCAATATAGTAGACCCACTTCAGAGAACTCCAGAAAAGAAAAAAGATATGTATATACAAGTAATTTCACATGAACGCATAGAAGTTTGTTTATGACAGCAGAATACATATTAGAATGTTTATATCAGCCACAAACTGGGAAAAACACAAACGTCCAATGAACTGATTAACAGATACAACGAAAAAGTAATTAATACAATTAATTAACATAATTAAAAGGTAATTAGCAATAATCATATCAAAGGCATTATGCTAAGTGAAAGAAGGCTGGCACAAAAGAATATATACTGTATAATTCCCTTTATGTGACATTATATGAGAGAAATCAGATCTGTGATTCCTAGGGTCGACTGGGAAGGGGTAAGAGGGAGCATTTTGGGGTGATGGGATGTTCTAAATCTTGACTTTGTTCTTTATCACACAACTGTATATATTTGTCAAAACTCAATCAAACCATCAATTAAAAACAGTAATTTTATATAAATTATACCTCAAATCTGACTTTAAAAAATGGAAACACAGGGAGAAAAATCTACCTCATCAAAAATTGAAAATAGTATTTTGAACTACATTTGCTATATCTTCCCTTCCTGAAAAGCTGATTTGTCTCCTTGTATCCTCTGCTACTGTACGAGTAGACATAAATGGTAACTTGTAAAGCGGGATACAAGGACAGTTCCTTCTAGACAGAAATGTGAAAATTAAAAATGGTCCTTTCAGGTTCCTATACATTACATAAAGGAAAGATAGCAGGAAAGGTGAAGATACCACAGATCAAAGTCCTCCCTATTTCCTCTTCTGCATGGACCTTGGGAACAGATAGGGAGATGGCAGCGCAGATAGATGGGTGAAAATTTTCTGACAGGTGTCAAGTACCCTAAAAACATCTAGGTTGGAGGACTACTTCTGGAAAACAATGTAGGAAAGTCTACAGGCTTCTAGTAAAGCCCAGGACTAGGTTTCATGACATTCCTAAAGTGGTCTCTGGTGTCATAGCGATGACAATACACCATTGTTGGAGAGAGAGGCTAGATTATCATGATAGGACTCCAGTAGTTTCTACTTGTCCTGATAGGATGACTAGAGAAGGTCTAGGTCAGGACAAAGACCAAGTACTACATGGGACTCTATGACTTCAGGCAAAGAGTAACCATGATTGTGAGTAGGAGAAGCCTCTTCAAAGACAAACAGGATGAATCGTTACTCAACAGTCACCAGTGCAAGTTCTCCTTGTAAGGACTGTGTGGGTCTGAGTTCTCCTTTTTATCTCTGAAGTTATGAGGGGAGTCTGACCACCTCCTCAAAAGCTCCTTTTACATGTACCCAGAGACAACACCTTAGTGGAAGCTGGAGTTAGGAGAAAAGACCGGAAACACTTTGGCACCTGAAAGAGACTGTTTAAACCAAGAGTCAAAGATCCTGTTTCATGACAAGTTTTTCCCTAATGCCCCCTACAACAGGTACAGGGTTATGAAAAGATTACATGTGATAGACAATAAAGAAACATTTCCTCAGACATATGGTAAGTAATGAGTATAATTTTGCAATGTCACTATATAATTGAAGGAAGGAAGCCATCATAGCTCCAAATCATAAACTATAAAACATATCTGCAAATTTTAATAAGAAAACAGAACATGCTGAAAGCCATCATATGCTTTCTCAGCATATGAAGGAGTAATCAGATTTATCCCCCCAAAAATGTAAGGAGTAAGCAGATTTCTCGCAAAAAACAAGTTTGAATAGCAGATGCAATGACTTTATTGATGCTATCATTCAATGTGTGAAATCTGGATGTAAGTGTAAGACATATGAGAGGTAGGAAATGTTTTTTTGACCTACATTTTAATACAGAAATGTAGGGGCAGATTGAACTGAAGAATTATTTTTACTATGCTTCATATATTGTTTACACTTAATTCTTTACCAAAGGGTGACTGGAGCAGTATATGTAAAATAGCATTTCCTCATTATGACACTAAAAACCTGCCATTAAGAACCACCCTGCCTTTTACAATGCCAAAAGCAAATGGGAAATGAAGCCTCAAAGAAAATAATAAATCTGGTGAGAGGGTATTAAGGTAACAAGCTTAACAAGGAAAACCTGAAGATCGTCCATGCTTATATCCAACCACCTATCCTACTGCAACATAATAATCAGAAAATAGCCAATACTGGATCTTTGTACACAAACTACAAAAAATATTTTATTAAAAAATGGTAAATTAAGAGCATATAACACAGAAACTACTCAAAGAAGCACAGGAAGAGTTCAGATAAATAATTCTACAAAGTCTGAAAGACAACCATAGGAAATGTGACCCCTCTTTAAAAAAATGAGCTCCAATAAGAAAAACAAAGGTTCAAAGAAGAGATTATACGACAACAGAAGGAAATGAAAATCAAGCTGGTAGACCTCAGGAAAAAAATGAAGAAAAAAATAACATGATAAAGATTAAAGCCACATTAAGAAGCAACCAAAAATAGAATGTGTGACTAAAAAGACAAAGACATGGAAAAATCATATAAAATAAAACAGAAAAGACCAACAATATAAAAGCAATTATAAAGAAGACAACAGATATGGAGAGGGGAGACATGAGATCAAAAGAAAATACAAGCCTTCTTCAAAAAGGCTTAAAAAGGAAAAAGAATAAATGCAAATTCAGATACAATAGGTTAAAACTTTTCAAAATAAATAAAACATTGAATTTGTAGAATGATGATGTTTATGGAATTTTAAAAATAAAGAAACATATGTGGGAATTTAGGCAAAGATAAGAATTCATGCACAAGCAAGAATAAAACCTCAGGTCAGCCTAACTTCTCAGGAGCAATACTGATACCAGAAGACCACAAAGCCATGTAGTCTAAGTACTAAAAAATAAAGAATGTTGCCCCCAGTTTTATACCTAGCCAAGATGTCCTTAAAGTCCATGTTATATAACTACATCTTGTAACATGTAATAACTTAGCACCCCTTCTTTAAAAATGAGGCATCTCAGCCCAGTTGGTGTAGCTCAGTGGATTGAGCGTGGGCTGGGAACCAGAGGGTCCCGGTTCGATTCCCAGTGGGGGCACATGCCTGGGTTGCGGGCCAGGTCCCCAATGAGGACCATGTGAGAAGCAACCATACATTGCTCTTTCTCCCTCCCTTCCCCTCTCTCTGAAAATAAATAAATAAAATCTTAAAAATGAGGCATCTCTACACATACCGATACAAAACCATCCCAAAGAATAGTGTATAAAGTATGCTATCATTTAAGGAGAAAAAAAAACTGTACGTGTGTATTTTTTAAGGCATTGACTATCTCTGGACTAATGTATAAGAGGAGCAGAAGGGCTGAGGGATAGGATGGAAGGGAGTCTTGCTCTTTCAATGAAACCCTGTTTATACTTTTGAAATTTTGCCCAATATACGTATATTATATATTTAAAAGTCTTTTTTAAAATGTTTGATTATGCTATTACAGTTGTCCCATTTCCCACTCCATTATTCCCTTCTGCCCTGTACCTTCCTCCCACCAGCATTCCCTCCCCCGCTTAGTTCATGTCCATGGGTTGTACACATAAGTTCTTTGGCTTCTCCATTTCTAGTACTATACTTAACCTCCCATTGTTTTTTTTGTACCTACCATTTATGCTTATTTCCTGTATTTTTACCCCATTCTCCTTCCTCCCCCTCTCTACTGATAAACCTCCATGTGATCTCCATTTCTGTGATTCTGTTCCTATTCTAGTTGTTTCCTCAGTTTGTTGTTGTTTTTTTTTTACATTCAGTTGTTGATAGTTGTGAATTTGTTGTCATTTTACTGTTTGTATTTTTGATCATCTTTTTTTCCTTAGATAAGACCCTTTAATATTTCATATAATAATGGCCTGGCAATGATGAACTCCTGTAACTTGACCTTATCTGAGAAGCACTTTATCTGCACTTCCATTTTAAATGATAGCTTTACTGGAGAGAGTCATCTTGAATGTAGGTCCTTGCCTTTCATGACTTCGAATACTTCTTTCTAGCCCCTTCTTGCCTGCAAGATCTCTTTTGAGAAATCAGCTGACAGTCTTATGGGAACTCCTTTGTAGGTAACTGTCTCCTTTTCTGTGGCTGCTTTTAAGATTCTCTCTTTATCTTTGATCTTGGATAATGTAATTATGATGTGCCTTGGTGTATTCCTTCTTGGGTACAACTTCTTTGGGACTCTCTGAGCATCCTGGACTTCCTAGAAGTCTATTTCCTTTGCCAGATTGGGGAAGTTCTCCTTCATTATTTTTTTCAAATAAGTTTTCAATTTCTTGCTTTTCCTCCTCTCCTCTGGCATCCCTATTACGTGAAAAGTGGAACATTTAAAGTTGTCCTGGAGGTCCTAAGCCTCTCTATTTTTCTGAATACTTGTTTCTTCATTAATCTGGTTGAATGTTTATTTCTTCCTTATGTTCCAAATTGTTGACTTGAGTCCCAGTTTGCTTCCCTTCACTCTTGGTTCCCTATACATTTCTCTTCATTTCACTTTGCATAACCTTCACTTCTTCTTCTATTTTGCAACCATACTCAACCATTTCTGGGAGCATCCTGATTACCAGTGTTTTGAACTCTGCATCTGATAGGTTGGCTATCTCTCTGTCACTTAGTTGTATTTTTTCTGGAGCTTTGATCTGTTCTTTCATTTGGGCCATATTTCTTTGTCTCAGAGCACCTGTTACGTAGTAAGGGGTGGTGCCTTAGGAATTTGCCAGGGCAGGGAAATCCAGCAGCTGTGTTGTAGTGCTGTGTGTGGGGGAGGGTTCTGAGAGGAAACAATGCTGTTTGCTCAGCTCTCACCCCTCTTTCAGTCACTTCCTCCACTACCTACAAGCAAATTGGGCCCTTCTGGTGCTGATTCCCAGATGGGTGGATTTGTGGATGTTCTAGGATCCTGTGGATCTCTCCAATGAACTCTCCTGTGAGACTGAGAGGTTCTTCCACCAATGCAACCCTCACTGATTTTTTCAGTCAGAGGTTTTGAGGCTTTATTTCCCTGTGCAAGAACCCTGGGTTACGCGGTCTGTCTCGTTTCCCAGTTGTTCCTCCCAGTTTACCTGCATGCAAATGTGGGACCTCCCGCTCCACCAGCCACTGCCTCACTGGCCCAGTCCTTTAGCTGAGAAGACTTGCTTCAAATTTCTCCATTCTGGCTGCCATCTCTGCCCCTCCTACTGGTCTGAATGAATGTTTCTTCTTTAATTCCTTGGTTGTCAGATTTCCATACAGTTCGATTTTCTATCAGTTCTGGTTATATTTTGTTTTTAAATTTGTTATTGTCCTTCTTTTGGTTATACGAGGAGGCAAAGTATATCTACCTACGCCTCCATCTTGGTCAAAAGTGTATATTTGAAAATCTTGAAGTGAGGATAAGTATGTGTTAATTTCCTCTCTCATTACAGCAGAAAGTCAATATTTACTTTAGATCTTTCACTAAAAGGCATACAATAAACAGTAGCTGTTCTTTTAAAATTTTGTTTTGGTTAAAGCAATACTTATGTCAATTTGTCTGTTCATAGGTTTACTGATTTCACCTATGGCACCTATTTTTACAATGTATTTCAGATCATCTCTCTTTCTCAACTCTTTCTCATTTGAAAATGAGGGACCTGAAACAGCATTGCTGAGTGAAGATTTCATCTAGGTCTAAAATTCTATGTTTTTTTTGGTTACAAAGCCCTTTTATTTAAGCTACATTTAAACAGTTAATTTATGATATGTCACATTCCAATAATAGAAAGGAATATTTTGTTTTGCTCAAACACCTGTTCCAACTTCGAAGTTTTTAAGATCTTTTTTAACAGTAAAAGCTAACAAAATATGTAAATTCAGTGCAGTGATAAAAAGAAAAATAGACCAAGAATGATGACAAATGACATAATACTCTGGGGCTCAAATAAAATTTCACCAGCCATTTGCCCTGGCTGGTGTGGCTCCACTGGTTGGAGCGTTACCCTGTATAAAAGGGTTCCAATTGGAGAGGGACATGATTAGCTTCCAATTTTTAAATGATAATCCTGGCTAGAGAATGAATTAGATGAAACAAAAAAGAAAGGAAGGAAGGAAAAGAAAGAAAGGAAGGAAGAAATTATGGTGATTAGTCTCTGGCCAAGTTGTTTAGCTGGTTGAAGCATTGTCTTATACACCAAAAGGTTGCAGGTTTGATGCCCAGTCCAGGCATATACCTGCATTTCAGTTCAACTCCCATTCACAGCATGTACAGGAAGTTTCCACTCACATTGATGTCTCTTTCTTGCCCCCCCGCCCCAACTCCACATCTCCCTCTCATTGTTCCTCTCCCTTTCTCTCTAAAAAAAAAAAAAAAAAAAATCAATGAACATAGCCTCAGGTGAGAATTAAAAAACAAAACTATGGTGACCAGGTCTAGATGATTAGTAGTGGACAGAAATGGGATATTCAGGAGTAACATCAACTGAAGAAGTAAAGTGGGAAGTGTGAATACAGCAATCAAGATATAAAATAGTCACTGAGGAAAAGAGAGAAGAATGAGCTTATTAGAAAAACATCAAAACTGCTACACAATGTTGGATGCTCAGAAGCAGTGGGACATCATTCCCATGTAATGATATAAATCTACCCTTGGTATGGGATTTTCTCCAGTAGGGTTCAGCTACTTTGTATGATGTATCCATAAAGAGAGTGGGAAGCTAACTTCAACTGAGTTTGGATTTCATGGCTGAGAAAGTTGAGGTTATTTGTAAATGAATTACCATAATGACAGGCCAAGGAATCTAAGCTGGATAAAGGATGGAAAACAGGAGTGAGATCCATGGAAGGAGAGAAAATATAAGGACTTGTGTATGAAGGCAGAGACAGTGCAGGGGAGGGGACCTGAATGTTACCAAGAGGTAGGGGAGGTGTGATGTAGATCAATGATGTGAACTTCAAAGAACTAGGGTTTTACAGAAGGAAGGGAAACAGTGGTCAAGAATGACACTAGGAGAAAAACAATCCCACATCTCCCCTGTTGATGGAAAAACAAGAGAGATACATAAGGCACACTAGAAAGAATTGAGGGGAAATGGAGAAATTATATCAAAGAGCATAAGAAATAGATTTAGGAGTAATGGACGACTAGAGAGGCTTTCAAATAGCGCAACTTCTCTCCATCTTCTCCACCACCACCTTAGCTCAAACCTGCCATTGTCTCACCTGGACTACGGTGATAGACTAGTGTTCCCACATATATTCTTCCTTATCTCCAATGGGTTGCCTCACTGCAGGCAGAAAAAACTCTGTAACTACATAACTGATCATTTACAAAATCAGGGATAAAGGGAAAATAAAGAAAATATGAGAATGAATAAATGAAGGTCCTTCCTGCTTTTGAAAAGTGTAAACTCCAAAAAGATGTGTGATATTGCAACCTTTAATATTAGGACATCATGTGTCTCTACCATTCTGTGACCACAAGTTTGAATTAATCACAACAAGACAATATTGGGTTTAACTCATAAAATTCATCTCATCATGCTCTATTTTCTGACAACTTTCCCCCAGCTTAATCAAAGCGATCAGTTTAATTAAAATTTATTCATAATATTTATGATGTTTAAAACAACATTTCGAAGACATGATTTCTTTCCCATTTCAAAAAAGCATTTTCTCACATTTAATAATCTGCCTGTAACTTTGCTTTCCATTAAAAACATTTAACTGCATTTGTAGTACAAGTAATGTTGATGTGGAACATTTTCCATGAGTTGTTTGGAACATTCAATTTTCCTATCTACGTAATCATAATGGAAAAAGAAAGTACACACCCTAAATTAACTTGACATTTGAGAGAGGTTACTTACATCCTTTACCATTAAAAAATTTTTAAAAATCACTTCCTCAGAGATACCCCGTGACAGTTAAAATATTACAGCTTCTATTGCAGTAGGCACCTGCGAAACACTTTTTTTCAAGATTAGGAATGTAAAACTTACAAAACAAAATATTTGCCAAAAAGCATTTCCAAAAATAATATGAAGCTGGGGAGATACAGACTGTAAGAAGTGTTTCTGATTCACCACACAAGTCATACTCAAATTTTAAATTCTTTTTTGTCATCAAATGTTAAGATTAGCATTGTACAAAACTAAACCTAAGATAAAAATCAAGGTGTTCCACTATTTGAAAGAGATTATGATCATATATCATTCTTCTATTTCTGAAAACAATGTGAAGGATAAAAAATATGTGTTGGTCAAGCTATAACTGATTCTCAGAAGGGAATAACTAGTTCCTGCCCCCTTAATAGGCTTCTACAGTATATCTTTAAAATAATCACTTTGCACCAAAAGGTGGAAAAAATCTGCAGTTGTCTCATTTGACTGTTAAGCTAGAAAGGATCCTAGAAATAATATACTCCAACCCAAACCTCTCCTGCTCCTATTTCACATATAAAGAAATTAAAAGAACCGTATAAATTATGTTAAGTTATAGAAGCAATTATCTTATAATTTTTTCAGAGCATTTCCCTTAAGTTCATATGTCAGAAGTGAAAGTAACAAATGTAACCTAAATACTAAGATAAAGTACTTGTGTATAGTAGACACACTGCACCTCTGTACCTTGAAAGAATAGATTGTTCTAGAGATAAAGATGTCAGTGGTTCTTTTTGGATTTGGATCTTATCTCTCAACTACTGATACCTAAAGTATGATTATTAAATAGTATATCAAATAGAAGAGGCATATTCAAATTACCCAGTAACACAATTCAGTTAGTAAATTGGGATATTGCCACTGTTTAATATATTTCACATAATTTTTTATTGTTTAGACGTAACATCTTTGCTATGTTGTTTCAGCATTTGTTACTCAAGTAAACCATGACAAAAATTAACATGAAGATGTGTTTATTCTATGATTACAATTAATGATTCTTAACATTTTAATATGAATTATAACTGTCTTATATCTTAATATACACAAAAAGCATAGTCATTCTTTAACCTACTCTTCTATTTAATAAAATAATTTATTACTCCAAAATATAGCTATGATACTCCTAGTGCTCTTTCAGAGGGAAAGGAGATGCTTGCTCTGTGAAAACAAAAGGAGACAAGCATTTTTCATAAGTTTTTTCTTTATCACTATCTCCTTCGAAATAATTTTTTACTTCTCTCCCAAACACATCATAATGACAAAAACATCAGGAGGAATTAGACATAATAATGATAATAATCCACTGATCAGATACAAAAGATTATATTAAGTATGCATGTGTTACTAATGTAATTAAATATATCTCAAAGGATGTGAATGAAAAAAAAAACAACTTTTAGGTACTGATCTACAATGAGGCAGGCTAACTAATTTCTGTTTAATTATCACCTCATTAATTGATCAGTAACAACTTTAATTTCAGTTGCATGTTTTTGAAAAAATCCTACATTATTTTGCCAACATTTTAATTATAGTAGTAGTTTCTTTTGGATTGGTGTGATAAGGTTGTTCTCTGCAGATAACATTTTAAATTATATCAGCTTAATGAATAACTCCTAGTGGATGAGGTTAGCATAAAGAGCAATTGAAGCTTCCTTTACTTCTAATGAACGTATCAAATCACTGTGGAATTGTGTTTTCTATGTGGTATTGTCATAAATAGTCAGCTCCACAAGTTACCTAATCATTCATGTCTCCAATTCCTCAAATGTAAAATGTATGCTCAGAGTAGTGAGGAATAAAATCAAGAATTGAGACCATTACCTGGCATATAATAAGTCCTCAATAAATGCTTATTGTTAGTAGTTCAATGTAGTGACACTGTGTACTCCTCCCACAGTGATGATTATTCTCAATCTATTTTTCTCCTTTTTCAAATGTATCTGCTTTTGTTTGTTCTTCCGTTTTTCTTGTGCTTTCATTAATACTCCTTCTATCATTTATCCTTTTAATTTCCTCTAATTCTTATTAGCACCACTTTTGCTTTTCACATGTATTTCATTACCACAGATGTCCCCCCAGTAAAGTCCCATTTTACCTAACCTGGTGGCTCATACCACAGAATCCACACATGATTAGGCTATAGGATGTTTACAGTAATGTACAAGTCCTCCCTCTTCCCAAATCCTATACACTGAAATTTTAACATGCTGTTTCCTAATCCTACCTCTTTTATATTATCTATCTGTTACTATTTAGTATTCCAGTACGACCCTTAGATACACACAATTTGCCCTTATAGCTTATTACTCCTGGCCCACAACAAACATACTTAATAGTCTGTTTTCTATGTCCTACCATCCAAGGATTACCTAGCAGGTCTGTGCTCTTTTCTCAGTCGCTGTGGCCATCGTTGACATTTTTCCTAATATACATACTTAGATATCTATCATCTCTTTTCTACCTTGCAGTAACGATAATATATTTGATCATTTATATTTTAAACTTGTGGTGACAAATCTACTCCCCTAAGAATTAATATATATTTTATGCCCTTAAAACTTCTCATGAATTAGAAATCCAATAACAGAATGATTTTAAGGCATGAACAATAAAATTTTGGTTTTTGCTATCATGGTTTAACCCAGTTTTGTTGATAGACAAAGATGAGATATAGGAATTGATGTCCGAAAACTACTCATCAAATCCAACCAATGTATAAACTAGCAATCAGACTACTACTCTATCAGTATCAATCATATCTGAAGGAAGTTCATGGTAAAAATATAATTATCAATTAAGTTGATCATAAAAAATAATGCACTTGCAAAGAGCCAATAGGACAGTGTATCAGCTCTATAAACCATCAGCATTATCTTATTAATAAGTAAAGTTAACTGAGTTACCAGTATTTTTTCATTGTTCCTAACAGGAAATAGAAAAATGGTACAATCAGTTTCTACTGTTGTAATGAATGTTTGAATGAAGTATTTTTCCCTTTTTTGTGTGAAATAATTTAAATATATATATAAAAATTGTAGCAATAGTACACCATGCTCAGATTTCCAAGTTGTTAGCATTTTTGCCAGGAACAAGTAAGTTATGATGTTTCAATGGTCCTTAATATTTCAGCACACATTCTCAAGTACAAGGACACTCTCTGTAATGTACAACAGCAAATCAGGAAGTTAATACTGTTCCAATATTATCATCCAATCAACAAGTCCTATTCTAATGTCACCAATTGCCCCAATAATGCCCTTTATGGCATGCCTGAGATCTAATTTATGCTCCAGCTTTTAGTTATTATGCTCCTTTGGTCTCTGTTCTTCTGCAACAGTTCCTTAATTTTGCCTTGTTTTTCATGACCTTGACATTTTTGAAGAGTATAGACCAGTTACTTTA
>PVJI01025055.1:0-21026 GCA_004026765.1 Micronycteris hirsuta | reverse complement strand
CAGGCATCCTAGATTCACAGCTTGACTTTGCCTAGAAATCTCCAAGCCCAGCATAAGTAGCAGCCATATCATATTGTTTGATAGCTCATGAAACATGGCCCCAGGCAGAACACAGTTTGGGGCTGATCTTGCCTGCACCACCCAGGAAATGTCAGAGCCTGTTCATCCAGTGAACAGCTACAGACCACATCAGAGCACCACCAACTTGCCTATGCACAGTTGATCCTCCATGGAGGGTGGAGGTCAGTGGTCAGTGGTCACAGCCAATCCTTGCAGCTTACTGGCCTAGTAAATCCCTCCTATTGACCTTCCAATGTCAACCAACACTCAACTATAAAAGGAGGGTGTACACAACCCCAAACAAAGGGTGTACCTCAAGTACCCAGCTTGGGTGATAAGGGAGGCTGTGCCACTGGACCTTACAGGACACCGACTACATTAGGGCATCCTACCAAGAGAGGGAGTCATAGCAATTCTACCTGATACATAGAAACACAGGGAGGCTGTCAAAATGATGAGACAAAGAAACATGGCCCAAACAAAAGAACAGATCAAAACTCCAGAAAAAGACCTAAATGAAATGGAGGTAAGCAATCTATCAAATGCAGAGTTCAAAACACTGGTTATAAGGATGCTCAAGGAACTTAGTGAAGACTTCAACAGCATAAAGGAGATCCAGTCAGAAACAAAAGATACACTAATTGAAATAAAGAACAATTTATAAGAAAACAACAGGAGAGTGGATGAAGCCAAGAATCAAATCAATGATTTGGAACATAAGGGGGGAAAAAGAACCAAACAGAACAACAAGAAGAAAAAAGAAACCAAAAAAATGAGGGCAGGATAAGCAATCTCTGAGACAACTTTAAGAGGTCCAACATTTGCATCATAGGGGTGCCAGAAGGAGAAGATGAATAGTAAGAAATTGGAAATCTATTTGAAAAATTAATGAAAGAATACTTCCTTAATTTGGTGGAGGAAATAGACATGCAAGTCCAGGAAGCACAGAGAGTCCCAAACAAGATGGATGCAAAGAGGCCCACTCTAAGATATATCATAATTAAAAGGCATAAGGTTAAAGGTAAAGAGAGAACCTTAAAAGCAGCAAGAGGAAAGAAGTTAGTTAGCCACAGGGGAGTTCCCTCAAGATTGTCAGCTTTCTCAAAAGAAACTTTGCAGGCTAGAAGGGATTGGCAAGAAATATTCGAAGTGATAAAAAGCAGGGGCCTACAGCCAAGATTGCTCTACCAAGCAAAGCTATCATATAGAATCAAAGGGCAGATAAAGAGCTTCCCAGATGAGAACAAACTAAAGGAGTTCATCATCATCAAACCATTATTATATGAAGTATTAAAGGGATTTATTTAAGAAAAAGAAGATCAAAACTATTAACAATAAAATGGCTACAAATACAAATCTATCAACAATTGAATCTAAAGAACAAACTAAGCAAACAAGAACAGAGACAGAATCATGAACACAGAGAATGTTTGATGGTTGCTAGATGGGAGGGGGCAATGGGGGAATGGGTGAAGAAGTGAGGGGATTAAGAAGTACAAATTGGTAGTTACAGAATAGCCATAGGGATTTAAGGTACAGTATAGGAAATGGGGTCGTCCAAGAACTTATATGCATGACCCATGGACATGAACAATGGTGGGGGCATTGCCTGAGGGAGTGGGGGGTGCTGTGTGGAGGGGGCAAAGTGGAAAGAATTAGGACAACTATAACAGCATAATCAATAAAATATAATTTTTAAAAAATTTTAAATGGAAGTGTAGCATAGTTAATACTATAGTAAGCTATATATAACTCTAGTTATGTATAGTAAACACATAAACCAACAACACAATCATTTATTGTCATTTTCAGGTATTATGTCCCATACATCATTGCATATATGCTATACTTTCCTACAACTGGCAGGGCAGTAATTTTGTCAGTACCAGCATCACCACAAACGAGTGAGTAGTCCATTATGCTAGGATGTTAGAATGGCTACTGTCACTAATCAATAGGAATTTTTCAGCCCATTATAATCTTATGGGACCACCATTTGTGGTCCGTCATTGATCAAAATGTCATTATGCACAGCATGTTTGTATAATGTATATAATAAATATACAAACTACAATACCTATAACATAATATACAATACTTGTATGTAATAAAGTATGTAATAATAACTATATGTATTATATATTTCTTTTTCCAATTTTATTGAGACATAATCGACATGTAACATTGTATTAGATTTAGATATACAACAGTGATTTGATATGTAATATATTGCAAAATAATTACCACGATATGTTAATTAACATCCATCACTACACAGAGTTACTTTTTTCTTTTGTGATAAGAACTTTTAAGACCTACTCTCTCAGCAACTTTCAAATATACAATACAGTGCTGTCAGCTGTAGTTACCATGCTGTGCATTGCACCCCGGAATGTATTTATGTTGTAACCGAAAGTCTGTACTTTTTGACCACCTTCACACATTTTGCTCTGGCAGCCACCAATCTGTCCTGTTTCTATGAGTTCTATTTCTTTTGGTTTCACATACAAGGGAGATCATGCAGTGCTTGTTTTTCTCTGTGGGACTTGTTTCACTGAGCACAAAACCCCAGGAAGTTAACCGTCACAGTGTTCTTCCCCTCCCTTCCCTCTGCCCTTCGCCAGAATGCTCACTGTAGTTCTGTGGGCAAAGAAGACACTTCCCTCTGCCCCTCAATGTTCTTTTTGCTAGCCTAATAATTAAATTGACATGAGACCGATTAACAACCAAATTTAATTACATACCTATGCACGGGAACCCCACACGCAGGAGAGAGTCCTCACATGCATGAGAGGTTCAGGGGCAGAATGTGAAGCTGAGATATCTAACATTCAGAACTAAGGACATGGTAAGACATCTTGAAACTTCAGAGTGAAGGGAAGGTCACTGCAGGACAATAAAAGAGCAAATGTTTGTTAGTTAAGAGTTTGCCCTGGCCTATCAATACGTCTTAAAGAGTTATTTCTGGTAATAACTCATTATGGGCAGGGCTGCTAATATATATTCTTTTAGGGAGAGGTGAAAGTGTCTCATGGGCCTGAAGGGTCTTGATTGCCTTTAGCACAAATAATTCCCATACTACACATTGGGGTGACTTGTTCTGAACCCCTACAGGACCCTCCAGTAGAAAGTGTGATCTAGGCCAGGCTTTCAAGATAATGGTGAAGCCTGTGATGGAAGTCTGTCTGCACACAGCAGCCTCCTGACTCAGGAGTGGTCATGTTCATCCACTCTCTGCGCCCTTCTAGAGCCTTCCTCCTACTCTGCACTGGCCATCAAGCCCTCAGCCTCAGGGGGCGGCTCTCTGGGCTATCCCAGGGCCTGACCACCCGGCACATCCATCGCTGCAGGAAATCTCGGCAGACCGCTGTTCATCTATCCACTCCCAACACCTAACTCTTTCCATAGCAACTTCCTGATGACAGAACTTTTTTACTTTCTTTTTTGCTTTTTATTTTAATTTTTTTTTTCATTTTACCCATTTTTTACCCTGAAGATAGAGTGAATATGTCAGACAAAAAGAGCCATACAGTTCAAGAGAGATGTTTGGGCATAATTTCTCTATTTAGTAGAGTGACGGTGGATGTCAGACAAGGGCATGGGCCAGGGGGACAGGAATTCAGGACAGCAGGGCTTACTTTTCTGGGGTTTTTTCCTATTCTTGCCAGAGGAGTGGGGGTGCTCCCTCCATTTGGCTCTTGACTACACTTGCTTGGTAAGAAAGAAAGAGCTAAGATTTGGAGTAAGACCTACCTATTGGAGTGAGACCTGAATTCATGGTTAACCTACTCTGTGGCCCTGGGCACTGTTCCTAATGCTTCTATCTGGGCCTCAGTTTCCCCATCCACAAAAGGGGGAAGATGATATCTACTTTATGAGATTGATGTGTAAAGCACATAATAGAGGCTCAGAAAATGGTTGTTCTCTGACTGTATCCTGGCTCACTCATTCTAGAAAACAAGGGAGAGATGAACACACATGCCCAAGGGCCCTGGGACAGACTAGGTGTGGTGTGTATCCTCAGAGGAGGACCCTGGGGTGTGGTGAGCCTCTTGCTTTTCCTTCCCCAAATCACTTCCCCTACTGGCTTCCTGCAGCTCCTACCACCCTCGAGTCACCTCGGAGCTTCCTACCAGCACCCTTGCCCCTCCCTTAATCCTCCCAGAGCAAACATGTTAGTACCTGCTGTTCAAAAACAGAGTTTAGAGGCCTAGCCAATGGCATAAAAAAAGCACTTGGCCTTGATCTGCATTTGGCAATCAGAGAGCACCTGAGGATATGCAGCTGGCGCATGTGATTCAAGCAAAGAAATCCCCTTTTCCCCTTTCCTTCTTAACTTGTTCTATTTGCAGAAGGCCAGCCATAATTGCTTAATAATTTCATTCACAGACTAATATCTTTCTGCACCAACTTCTCCACACTCATGCATTAAACTTTTGAGGTTCCAAGGTAACTAAGATTTATTTCCCTCACCCCATACATAAAAGTTAAGAAGGTAAGGCTCTGGGTTCTAACATTCCCCTGGGTTCGTTCGAGGTGTCCACCCAATGGTATTTTACTTATGGACTCATAACACGCGTCTCCCTCCTGCATCCAGCTGAGCCTGTCCTGGACTTCCTCATTCAGCCCCTGCAGGCCCCCTCCGCACAGCGTCAGCCGCGCCTGCGTCTTCTTCACCTCAGGCTGACCAAGGGTTTTCTGTGCAAGCGTCTCTACAGTGGAGATCTGCAAAAGTTTTCTCTAAAGGGCCAGATAGTGAATATTTTAGACTTTCTGGGCCAAGAGACAAAATTAAAGATATCCTATAGGTATTTAGCTAACCTTTTCAAATGAAATTTTTTTTTACTTTTATTAATTTTGATTTTCAATTCTTGTCAAATAGGCCTAGTCATTTTTGATAGTCTTATTTTTTGCTCATCCATTTGATAACATTTTTCTTGGTTATGCATATTAAATACACTTACATTTACTCCATTATCAAAAACTGAATATTTGAAAGGTTTGTCAGCCTGTCTGTTGTCTGTGGTTTTTGCCGGTTCTCTCTCATGATGCCTTTTTCTTCCCGTGAATTGGGATTCTTTTTTTAATTGTGGATTCCAGTTTAATGGAACTTTCTACCTGAGAATCTTTGAGGCTTGTGATAAAGTTGATTCCTTTAGCGAAGATATGATTTATTTCCAGACTAACAGTGCTACCAACTCCAGGCCACATTAAAACAAATTATCCACTGGGGTTTTACAGACCACACTGAGAATGTCAACTTGGCTGCAAGCCTCCATAAAGGTTAACCTGTGGTTATAAATTCTCGGACTTTTCCTCCCGCTATTTAGAGCCAAGGCTAAGACAGGCAAGTTTCCTTTTGATCCTCGTCAGCGGGGAAATGAAGTTGCAGAATTTCTAGTTTAAACTGTCACTGAAGAGCTCTCCTTTGAGGCCCAAAGTAATTTATAGGAGTGCCTCTGGTCTGACTTTTCACCTCCCCCTAGGCTTTATCTTACCTTTGCCATGCAGATATTAAAACCAATGCTCTGAGTCACTTGGAGGTAGACAGATACCCCAGGGGAGTCTTCAGCTTAAACCCTTATCTCTCTGAATTTATGCTTCCTTAGCTGTTTATTTATTTTGCCTCTTACTTTCCAGTCAGCATAGTGATGTACTTAAAAATATTTTTCAAAATAATTAATTCAGGGTTTTTAGGTGTCTTAAAAAAGAAAACTTTTAAGGATATCCAGGTCACATGTTACCTCTGATATGTGTTTTAAAAGTTCTAGTCTCCTCAAAATATGATTTCAATGGTACCAGCATTTGAGATGGTCCCCAGTGTTTGGCCCTACTATAATTCTCACATTGTATCAAGGAGGGTCTGAGTGGCCAATACAATACAGCAGAGCCGGTGCTTTGTCAGAGAGCTTGTCATTAAAGGCACTGAGGTTCCTGTGTGCGCTTTCCCTCTTCAATCCCTCATTCTGGGGTAAGCCAGCTGCCACGCTGCGAAAACACTCACTTGGGGGAGACCCGTGAAACTGGGCCTCCGGCCCACAGACACACACGTGAGTTTAGAAGCAGATCCTTCGGGCCCAGTCAAGGCTTCAGATGACACAGACCTGGCCAATAACTTGATTATAACCTCAAAGAGATCTCAAGCCAGACTGACTCGGCTGCGCAGCTCCAGAATTCCTGACCCTGAGAAACTGTTAAATGTTTATTATTTAAAAGCTGCTAAGTTTGGGAGAATTTATTACAAGGTAATAGATATCAAATATAAACTCTTCCTGATCTACCTGTAATTCTAAAAGTTTTAGAAATATTTTATGGCAACATGCCCAGAATTCCTCACTTGTATCTCTGTTGTGGGGGTGAGTTAGCATTACTATTTAACCCAAGATTCTTTTGCGTGACCGGTTACCACCCCTCAGAAAGCGAAAGCGGTGCTGGGGTGCCCAGGGCACGGGATGGGCAAGTTCCGTTGTAGAGAGTGCTATGGTCTGCAGTTGACTCGGCTCTGAAGAGGGGCCCGTTGTGAATGGTGAGTCCGAACAGGCGGCCCGAGGGTATGAAGTGACTGGGGCCACTACGCTGAAGCTGTCTCTGCACCATTGCTCACCCTGTTTTTTCCCCATTGCAATCCTGCTGGGCCTTCCCTGGCTTTCTAAGACCTACTCACTCCTCACTCAATGCAAGACTTCCATTGTCAGTGCACCCTTCCCTACCTGAACTGGAAGTGAGTGATTGTTCACTCCCTCTCGTCCGCCGCAGCGCTTGGGCAGCACAGAGCATGCTCTGCCTACCTCCCAAATTAGATTTGAAACACCTAGGCATCTTTGCAGCCCACACCACACCCTAGACCCTGCTCTCTGCAGTGATGCCTATGAAGGCCCACTTTGGGAATACTGCAGTTTGCCATGTAGAATGCACTTTTTTGCCCAAATTTTTGAGGGAAAAATAAGGATGTGCATTATACAAGGATAGTACCTGAAATACTTGGTATCTCTCTGTTCTTGTGTTTTAATTATTTGTTACATAAAATTTCTTGTATCATAATACATTCAAAAATACATGCTAAAATTCCTTTATAATACAAAAAAACAAGCATCTAAATGTAAATAATAACACATTGAATTAAAAAATTAAAATGAAAGATTTTTTTCCTGAAAGTTTGAGCCAAAAACATAGGTGCTCATTATACACAGCAAAATACGGTAGTTTACCTCCCAAAAAAGGGTTACTTAGATTTAGGTGGTAGCCTTCAATAAGATGTTTTAGTCTCCTAGGACTCAGCTTCCTCGTGGGTGCAAGGGGACACCCCTGCATTGGGAACTTCCCAGGGCCACCAGGTGCAGTTACAGTGTGTGCCCTCTACAAAGGGTCCCAGCTGAGGGAGATGGGGGTTGAGATCCAGCCACCACGCCCCTCCCCAACTCTGGTGCCAGCCCAGAGGAGGGGGCACATTTTTGTAATTAACCCGTCCAGAGGGGACCTGTGTAACAGGCACAGGGGTGCTCTCTGTGCTGGCAGCGCCCTGCACACTTCGCAGTGCAGAGTGACAAGGTCCTGCCGGCAGCACCCTGCCCTCAAGTACGGCCCCTGGGTTGTGCTGCTGGGAGTCCCGAGGTCATCAAATAACCCCGAGCAGAAAGCCGGTTCTGTATCTTGAGAAAATGGTGAAGAAGTGAGTGTCATTTGCACTCTTCTCTCTGTGACTGATGGTACCTGGCTATGGCCTGGATTCAGATACTTTTTGGGGGGCTAGGATTCTTACAGGTTGCTGCATAACTCTCTGCCTGACTCCTGGTCATTCTCTCCTTTTGGTGAGTTAAAATGTTCCTTGTTTCTTGGTTGAACACGTTTTCAGTGTTGGTATTTAAACATCTGCTTTTAATAAACCCTGCAGGGTGTTTCCATTGTGCAAATGGAAGAATAAGTCAAATCCATGGGCCTCGCAACAGCCACTTGAATGAGGTCATGATGAGAGCATGGCCCTTTTGTCCAAATGTGCAATAGTGTGGGTGCTCCCTTCCGTCTTCTCCATAAAGTCTACGACACCCCTGGACAGCCTCCTGTGGCCGAAAGAAGATACTCATGTTCCCTTAGATTAATTACCAGACTGTGTTTTTATTATTTATATGTATATAAACCTAAAACCTATATTTACTTTGTAACCAAATTTCCAAACCATTCTAACTTGCTGGAAATTGACACATATTCTCAAACTTATCATATCATTTCTTATTATGAGTTTCCACAACATGAAAAAAAAAAAAAACTACCATTCCGAAAACCCAGGTAGGATCCTAAATACCTTTAAAAAGCAATGACCTATGTATACTTTTGTTCATAACTCTCTACCAAATGGTCAATTATTCATAATATGTTTCATCCACATGGTCAGTAATAGGTATGATTCAAGGTCTAAAACCCAAGGACCAGAATCTCACATTGTCCTGGATGCCCGGGGTCCCCAAAGGGCCTAGGGACAGACTGCTTCTGTCTTCCAGTGTCCATGTGTTCTTTCATTGTCCACCTCAGACCTTGTTCTTCTTTATCTGGGTCCACATTTTACAGGGGTAGTGTCGGGAGTTTCCCATGGGCTATGGTTGAAAGAAAATCAGGGAGGTTTTCCAAAAATACAGACACGAACAAGAACCACATGCGTGCCTGAAATCCAACGTGAATGAGTCCTCCCTGCTTTTAGGTATTAACTTTCTCTAGTGTCCTCCAATTTCTTTCCCCCCCCAACATTTTATTATGAAAAATTATTATTGTTATGTTAGGAGACCATAATAATAATTCCTATATGTCAAACATTCAGAAATATTGATAAAAGTATGCAGCAATCACTTCTAAATCCTAGATTCTACAATGAGCATTTTTGCTATATTTGCTTTATCACATATCTAAGCATTTAACCACCCCTCAATGCATCTTATTTTTTTAAGATTTTATTTATTTACTTTTAGAGAGCGGGGAAGGGAGGGAGAAAGAGAGGGAGAGAGACATTGATGCAAGAGAGAAACATCTATTGGTTACTTCTCACACACCCCCAACCAGGGACCTGGCCCGCAACCCAGGCATGTGCTCTGACTGGGAATCCAACTGGTGATCTTTCGGTTTATGGGATGGCACTCAACCCACTGAACATCACCAGCCAGGGCTGCATTGTATATTTTCATGTATTTCAGAGTACACTACAGACATCAGTGTACTTCACTCCCAAATTCTGTAGCATGCTCACCATTAATTAGAGTTCAATATTTGCTCACAGTTCCTTTTTAATGTATTATGTACACACAATGAAATGCACAGATCTTGAATGTGTCAAGGAGTCTTACTTTGGACTCTCTTTTAAAATGCAGTTATTCTCCCTGACCCCCACTTTAGAATAACCCTTCAAGTCACTCATGCCTGAGCATGAATTGCATTGACTTGTTTCTTTTCTTCTTTATAAGGAGAAACCCACAACTGGAAAAAATACATATATACAGAAAGTGAAAATATATAGAGGTAAACATTTTCTACTCCATTAATTTGCCTATTTTGGAGATAAATACCTATTATTTTTTGAAATATCTTTTTTTTTAAATCTGAGAACACTTTTTCAGTGCTTTTGGAGAGGGGGCAAGGGAGAGAGAAACATTGGTGTGAAAGAGGAACACAAATCAGGTAACTCCTGTAGGGACCCAGACCCTGAATCACACATACCCAAACCAGACATCATCCACGCTGGGACCGGGAATCAAACCCACAGCCCAGGCATGTGCCCTGACTGGGAATCCAACCCACATCACTTTGGTTATGGGGCCAATGCTCCAACCAACCGAGCCACACCAGCCAGGACTGTACTAAGTAGCTCTTAATTTTGGAATGTATTTTTGGTTCCCAACATTATTGTGCAATCAATATTTCTAGGTAACATCACCATCTTTAGTAGCACTTGTAAAAACCTTCCCTGTGTCAGACACTGAACTAATTTCTTTATATGCACACATTTAATCTTCACAACAATCATGTGATGGTCATAATGATTTTTGTTATTATTATTACTTTACAAATGTAGGAACAAAGAGCCAGAGAAGTTCAAAAACTTGCTCAGGGTCACAAACACACAGCTTGTAAGTGGTGCACAGGAGCTAAGAACTGGCGCGTCTGACTCCCAAACCCACTCAACAGTCAACATTCCAGCAACACATACTTCCTAAGCACCTGCTGACTCCCCCCACAACCCCAGCACCAGACCCACAGTGGTAATCAAAACAGACTTGGTGCCCAGAGGAGCTTACAGTTTTACTAGAGGAGACACATTAAACATATACACACACCAATTTTGTACAGTAAATGAATTTCCATGGAAATCATGACTGGCAGATTTTATTATGCCTCATTTAACAATGAAAAAAATTGAAATTCCCTAGAATAAGATAGGTCAAAGATCACAGTTCTAATAAGTAGGTCAGCAATGTTGAAACAAAACCCAGCTGCAAGTGTCAATCATTAACAGCATGTGAAAATTTTCTTTGAGGGGAAGACTTTCTCAGGTATAGCAAAGACGAAAAAAGTGAATACAATCCTCAAAATTCCTAGACTGAAATGGAAACAAACAACAAAACAAATTCAATTGAGCAAGGACAACAAATTGTATAGTCTTACCTTGTATCCATTCCATCTAGAGAAAGGTGAAGTTGTCCATTGAGTAAAGACCATCAAAGAAGGAACATGTGTCCGAAAACTGAGTCACATGCAACAAGAGGCTCCCAAAGAAAGCAAACATAGGGGCAGTGGGGGAGGGATCACCGAAACACTCTTTTTAAAGAACTCGTTTCAGCCCTGGCTGGTGTAGCTCAGTGGATTGAGCTCGGGCTGGGAACCAAAGGGTCGCGGTTCGATTCCCAGTCGGGGCACATGCCTGGGTTGCAGGCCAGGTCCTCAGTGAGGGCCACGTGAGAGGCAACCATACATTGCTGTTTCTCTCCCTCTCTGTCTCCCTTCCTCCCCCTCTCTAAAAATAAATAAATAAATAAAAATAAGAACTCGTTTCGGACAGCAGAAGAGCAGGACCTGCGGCTGTCTCTGCTTTGGTACTTCTGAGCAGTTGTATCCACATTTCCACAGTTATTCTGAGCACCGCAATTGAGGCAACAATTCTGAGTAGGCACCATAGGAAGGGCACAAGTTCCGTAAACAGGGACTATGGGAAATCAAATTAGATTGCGTTGGATTCTTTTGTTTTATGTCCTAGTGAATGGGAGAGCAACATAACTGCGATGATTGTAAAAAACAATTAAATCCGACTCTCTGGGGATGGGATCCAGACATCAGTACATTGCAAGAGCTCCCTGGGTTGATTCTAATGCGCAGCCAGGGTGCAGAACCATTGGCACTGGAGGAAGAGCCTGAGGGCTGACGTCAGGAAATTGGGTGTGAATTGCAGTTGTAAATTACCTGTCTTGTGGCCTTAGAGCAATTTACTAATCATTTCATTCTATTTCCTCATACGCAAAATTGAGACGAGAACGTGTACTTCATAGAGCTCGTGTGGTTTTCAATGAGACGATGTAAGCCAGGTATCTGGCGCAGTGCCTGACACAGAACTGAGGCCCAGTCACAGTGACTGAGGGAGTTCTTTGCATATCGCCTGGTAACAAGAAGTACATGTCTGATTTGAGTGATTTTTCTGATGGCCACCCATCCAACTGTGCCTGCATAATTAGGAGATGCCAAAATGACTTACTTATTCCCCTGTTACACATATACACACACACACACACAACACAGAGTGCTCGGTTACATTTTAATTTCAGAAAAATGATAGAAAAATGTTTGTCTAAGTATTTCCCATACAACATTTGGACCATAGTTATACCAAATAAATTTACATGCCGTTTATCTGAAATCAAACTTAACTGAGTGGCCTGTATTTTACCTGGCAACCCTATTGTGTAATAGGTTTTATGACAGAGATTCTAGGTAGAAATGCAGAAGAGAGAGAGTTCTAGAAATAATTAAAACCAAGATATGAAAAATGGCAGGCAGATGGACTTCTGAGATAACTCGTAAGAAAAGATCATACCTAATTGTGTAATTAGGAAGGGCTAAATATATTTGTCCTTGACCTTAGAAGGTAAATAGAATTTGCCTACATGTGAAGGAAGAAAGGTGGCATTTCAGGCCGCAGTAGCGGTGTGAGCAAGGGCATGGAGGAGGGGTAAAATTAGAGCTAATCTAGCTAAGAATAATGAATTGAGCTGAATTAGAACCCAGCATTTTCTATCTCAAGAGTCCATGCCTATCAAACTCTACTAATTACAGAACAATGAGGGCTACACGGGGTAGCAGCCAGTGACAAAAGCTGGCTGAGAACAAACTCTCCAGAGCCTAGAATGCCAGGCTGAGTCCTATGGGCTTAATTAAGTTAAAAATAATGAGGAAAGGTACAACCTTCTGAGAAGACTACATGCCCAAGCCGTAACTAACAGAGGGACTCAAGAAGGTGAGGAGAGCAGCCAGGCTCACAAAACTGGTCAGTTGGCCAGATGCTGTCCCCACCACCCCAAGCCCACACCCTGTGTGGACAGCCCCAGCACGTGTAACTTAGTGTGACTAGGAACCAAAGAGGCCCGAAGCAGTTCACTGGCCAAAGATGCATTCAGCTTCAGCTAACTATCAGAGTTCCAGGCACTACATCCATTTTGTTCTTGTTTTTACCAAAAAAAAGCTTCAAAAGTGTGTATCTCCATTGTCAGTCAGCGAAAAAGAGAAAAGCGGTTTAGCAAGCTCACCCGTGATTGTGCTGACTCTGAAAATGCTTTCCTGGTAAGTAGCTGGTCATGGCAACGGCCATTCTAACCTTATCTTGTTTACAAAAATGTGTCTTCTCAACCAGTTGCTCCACTTGTGGAGGGCGAGGTTGGTCGAGACTTTGGAGTGAGGACGGGCAGTAAAAGTGGGTGAACATGCATTGTGCCCTGTCGGTTACCACTGACTCACTGGAGAGTACCTGGTCTCTCGGGGCTGCGTGTCCCCAGAGCACCTCATCCTGAAGAGCAAATCCCTCACCACCCAGGCACTCGCCCAGCTTATGCGTCCATCTGCAGCTCTAGAGAGAGGCAGGGCCCATTTATGATCGCACCTGAGATCTCAATATTGAAGAGCTCTGTGAGTGCTGCACGCTGGGGGAGCAGGGTCCTGCAGGCAGGACATAGAGGGAGACCTTTTCTGGTCGAAGAAAGGGCAGCCCTGGCCAACACAACAAAAGCAACTGCTGCTGTTGCCTGTACCTGCCATTTGGCAGGGGCCGCACACCTGTGAAAAGTGGGCAAATTTCTTCTGTAATTATGAGTAAGCTCACTTAAAAATGTTTTACCTTATCCACGCTGAATGTGGCTCAAAGATACCATAAAACTAATTTATGGGGATCGAAATGAGAATAATGGTTTTCCCCCAGGGTGGAGGAATGTTTGACTAGAAAGGGGCCCAAAGTAATTATCCAGGGTGATGGGAAGAGTCATGTCTTGATTGGGACGCTGGTTTCAGAGGGAATACATTAGTTACAACTCATCAATCAGTACACTTAAGATCTTTGCATTTCATTGCAATTTTAAATTGAGGTAACCTCAATTTAAATTATTTTCAATGCCTGCTCCCTGATTCTACAGCCCAGAGTCCTTGGAAATCATCTCTCACTGGAGCCTGAATAAGCCCTGTGACCTAAGAAGGGACTTCAGCGAATTCTACATCCCCATAAAGCACCCCAGAAAACTGTGGTAGTCACGGTCCTGTTTCAAAGTTCGATATTTAAATCCTTTATAGCTATACGTTCTGTGTTTTACTGTTTGTTTTACATTTTAACATGCATCTCCCAACTAGTCTAATAGATATGTCATTGTAGACATATTTCTTTTTTAAAATATATTTTATTGATTATGCTATTAGAGTTGTCCCATTTTTCTCTCCCCTTTATTCCCCTCCATCCTGTGACCCCCCCTCCCACCAGTATTCTGCTCCCCCCACTTTGTTCATGTCCATGGGTCGTACATACAAGTTCTTTGGCTTCTCCATTTCCTACACTACTCTTAACCTCTCCCTGTCTATTTTGTACCTACCAATTATGCTACTTATTCCCTGTACCTTTTCCCCCTTTCTCTCCCCTCTGCCTCCCTGCTGATAACCATCCATGTGATCTCCATTTCTGTGAATCTGTTCCTGTTCTAGTTGTTTGCTTAGTTTCTTTTTTGCTTTTGTTTTTAGGTTCAGTTGTTGATAGTTGTGAGTTTGTTGTCATTTTACTATTCATAGTTTTGATCTTCTTTTTCTTAGATATGTCCCTTTAACATTTCATATAATAAGGGCTTGGTGATGATGAACTCCTTTAACTTGATCTTATCTGGGAAGCACTTTATCTGCCCTTCCATTCTAAATGAGAGCTTTGCTGGATAGAGTAATCTTGGATGTAGGTCCTTGCCTTTCATGACTTTGAATACTTCTTTCCAGTCCCTTCTTGCCTGCAAGGTTTGTTTTGAGAAATCAGCTGATAGTCTTATGGGAACTCCTTTGTAGATAACTGTCACATTTTCTCTTGCTGCTTTTAGCATTCTCTCCTTATCTTTTTTCCATATATATTTTTTAATATATTTCTCTTTATCTTTAATCTTGGATAATGTAATTATGATGTGCCTTGGTATGTGCTTCCTTGGTTCCAATTTCTTTATGACTCTCTGAATTTCCTGGACTTTCTGGAAGTCTGTTTCCTTTTCCAGATTAAGGAAGTTCTCCTTCATTATTTTTTCAAATAAGTTTTCTGACTGTAGACATATTTCTTAAGTAAGACTGAGTAGATAGATGTGATAGATTTTTGCTAGTTACCTAGATTATCTTGTCTTCTGACTTTATTCACGGAACCGAAGTTTTATTCAGGTAACCATGTTCCCAGTTAAAAATATTTATCTCCTCAGACTCTTACAGCTATGGATGGCATGTGGCCAAATTCTGGCCAATGAAATGTAAGCAAAAGTCTACTGGATAGAAATTTGGGGGAAACTACTATTATTTTCCTGGTAAAAAGGGTCATACAGCTGGCAGGCGCCTTTTTCTTTCAATTTTTCTTGATTTCCCTTCTCCACCACCATACTCCATCTTCTGTCTGGAAACTAGGTGAAGTGGCTGGACAAGGTAAAGACGCTTTGGGCGGTGAAGATGCTAAGGATGGTAGAGAAGGAAGAGAGGCTGTGTTCCTGAGCAGCTGCCCTTGCGCTGCATTTCTTAGCTATAGCCTCTTTATTACGTGAACACAATTCTCAAGATTGGTTAGGCCACTGCATTTGGGCTTCTTGTACATCCAGCCAGATCCAGTTCTAGCACCTTATATTTAAAATTTCCAACTTGAGCCCTGGCCAGGTGGCTCAGCTGGTTGGAGCATTATCCTGTACACCGAAAAGTTGCTGGTACCGTCCCCAGTCAGGAGGCAACCAATCCACCAATCCATGTTCCTCTTTCACACTAATGTTTCTCTCTCTCTCTCTCTCTCTCTCTCTCTCTCTCTCTCTTTCTCTCTCTCTCTCTCTCATCAATAAACATGTCCTTGGGTGAAGATTGAAAAAAAGGAGCATTTTAAATTGTCAACTTGAAAAGTAGCAGTGAAAGACAAATACCATATGATCTCACCCATAAGTGGAATCTAATCAACAAAACAAACAAGCAGGGAAAACATGACTAGAGACAATGAAATAAAGAACAAACTGACAGTAATCAGAGGGGCAGGGAAAGGAGGATAACAGGGGGTAATGGGGGAAGAGTCATCAAGGAACATGTATAAAGGACACAAGGACAAAGTGAAAGGAGGGGAGGAATGAGGTGGGAGGTGGGAATTCGTGGGGCAGTAGGGAGTGGTGGGGGGAAAATGGAGACAACTGTACTTGAACAACAATTAAAAAAAGAACAGTAAGTTAAGTGTAAGTATACATGAAATATTACACGGAAGACATGAGTATGAGACACATATGACTGATGTCTAAGAAACACTGGATTATGCCATCAGCTCTTTGAGGACAGGGACCATGTCTCCTTGTTATAACACCTGTTCATGAGCCCAGCACTGGAGCACAGTACGCGTCCGATCTATTCCTGCTGGGTGGGAGCTCCCTGCCACCCCAAGCAAGGAGCCAGATTTCAAGAGAGTCTATTTCCCAGGTCCCCAGATTGGTTTCTGCTACAGAAACTTGTCCTGATAGGGAAAGTCCTTTTATTTAGGAGACTCTTTCTTCAACCAAACTTGAATTCTTCCTTGAGGCTAGGTAAGGACTCCATTCACTCCTTTTTTCCTTGTGTTTTATTGAGATATAATTGACATACAGCATTGTATTAGTCCAAAGTGTAAAATATAATAATTTGATAAATGTACATATTGTGAAATGACCACAGTAAGTTTGGTTAATATCCATCACCTCACACAGTTTTAATTATTTTCTTATGATGATAATTTTAAAGTTCTCCCTTAGCAATTTTTGAATATGCAATATAGTACCACTTACTATAGTTACCTGGTGTACATTAACATCCCCAGAACTGACAGCTGGAAGTGTTTACCTTTTGACCACCTCCTTGGCCTGTCTGTATTCAAGGCAGAGAATAAGTATACCCTCATTCCAAAAATTACAAACTCCAACTCAATGAAGATTCTTAAAGAAGATTTCTTTCCTCATGTTATTTCTGGGTTTACAGTAATGTTCTGGTCCTCCTGTGTGAGGACTATGTTGAGAGTCATCAGAATGAACATATCCATGTGTTGTTTCTTTTGTGGTGAGCCTGGGTTTGGGCTTCTTGCAATGGTGTGTTGGAGCTGCCTCACAGTGGGGAGACCTGATGTGTGTATCTTTTCCCAACTTCTGGTTCAGTGATTTCACATTGTAGCCTGGAATGGGCCATGGGGCAGTGTTTATGTCATGGGAATAGGTAAATGCTGCAAATCAAGGCTCTTCCCACCCCATCTGGTCCCAAGAACAGGTTATTAAATATTTACCAGCACACCATGGTGCTTATCTGTCCATGCTTTCTATCTCAAGTGATAATGATGGCCTTATATTCAGGTAGTAGGTAACAGTACTGAAAGTGGAACTACACAGCCTTGGCTGGTGTGGCTTAGTGGGTTGAGCGCGGGCTGGGAACCAAAGGGTCCCGGTTCCATTCCCAGTCAGGGCACACGCCTGGGTTGTGGGCCAGGTCCCCGACTTGGGGATATGCAAGAGGCAGCCAACTGATATTTCTCTCACTCATCAATGTTTCTCTACCTCTCTTTCTCCCTCCTACCCCTTCTCTCTAGAAATGAATAAATAAAATCTTAAAGAGAAAAGAAAGAAAGAAAATGGAACCACGTAAATTATCTCACTGGACTCTCAGCTGCCCTAAGAGGTAGACTGGGCAGTTATTCTTTGCCTCCTACCTTAGTTTCCTACTACTACTATAACAAGTTATCACACACTTAGTGGCTTAAAACAACACAAATCTATCTTTCATTTCTGGCAGTCAGAAGTCAAAATGGTCTTAGGGGCTAAAACCAAGGTGTTGGCTGGGCTACGCTCCTTCTGGGAGCTCTACGGGAGAATCAGCTCCCTGCCCTCTCCAGTTTATAGACGGCACCTGCATTCCTAGGCTGGCAACCATTGCATCTTCGGAGACAGCAATCATGTCACTCTGACCTCTGCTTCGGTGGCCTTAGCTCCTGCTTTGGCTCTGACTCTCCTGCCCATTTCACTTACAGGGACTCTTATGATCACAGTAGACTCACCTGATCAATGTAGGATAATCTACCCAACTCCAGACCCTTAATCACATCTGCAAATCCCTTTTGCCATTTAAGGTAATACACTCAGAGGTTCTAAGGATCAGGATTATTTGGGGAAGGACATTATCCTGCTTACTACACTCCCCTCTAACAGATGAGGAAGCTAGCTCTGGAAGATAATAGTTCTGCTCAAATGCATGAAGCTGTCCGTGGACTTGGGCCAAGAAGTGTTCTGTCTACCGCAGTGCACAGCCTCTCTGTGTAAACATTTGCCCAATAGCTGGCTCAGGAGAGGACACTCTGGGGCAATGGGTACAGCACATCCAAGGACAGAGCCTCTGGGAAACTGGATTTTGGATATTATGAGCCCTCCCAGGCCCATTCTTCTGCTAACCAAACGTTCTTAATTTTCCTTCCCAGCATCCCTGGGAGACTTGGGAGGTCGAGGTCTAGTGACCTATAGTCCCCAAGAGCTGGATTTTCTAAGTGTCAATAGAGACATAATTGAGAACTTGCCAAGACACATGGACACATTCCCTTCCACCCACTCTTTAGCCACCCATCAGCCTGATTAACCCGTTTGTTTTCTGGGGCTTAGCCTCCAGCCTCATGGCTCAACCAGCACCCCCTACCCTGTCCTCCTTGGTAACCACCACCCCCTGTAGTCAGATGAAATAGTGAGTAAGTGGGGGAGACTTAAAATATCAGTGCATGGTATGGACATCTGCTCCACTCAAACCGAAGAGAAGGTGATGGCCTTAGGAATCCAAACTGGAAGAGGTACTAGAGCTTGCCCACCCCTAGCGCTCTATGTGACGAGAAGGCAGACTAAAAGATGATTAATTAGGAAGCCTGTGTCCTCATTCGCACATTCCTTCTGGTTCACTTCGTGACTTTCAGTGAGTCACTTCTTGTGAACCTTCATTTCCTCACCTGGGTTGCTGCAAGGGGCCGTTCTCCCCATGAGGTCCTACAGCAGTGTGAGAGTCCCAGATCCAGCATCAGACTGCCTGAGTTCATAACCCTGCTCCCACCCACTGGTAGATAGGGGAAGTGGGGCAAAATACTTAGCTTCCCCATCTCTCATTTTTCTTATAAATAAAATAGGGATGATAATGTTACCATCCTTAGGCTTATTATAACAATTAAATGACATAATACAAGTAATGTACTGAGTACAGTGCCCGGCACATAGTAAGCTGTTAATGTTAATGATTGTTGCTGCCAGTCACTGCTTTTCGAAGTGCGTCCCTGGGTGAGCAACAGGAGCCTCACCCGGGGACTTGTTAGACGTGCAAATGCTCAGGCCCATCCCAGGGCTTATGAACCAGAAACTCTGGGAGGCTGGAGCACAGACAGTTCTGATGTTGCAGGTTCAAGTATGAGAACTGCTGCTACGGGTGATTCTAGATCCCTTCCAGTTCTGGAAGTCTACTATTACCTGCACATGTATACACTTATCCAAGGCCCAAGGAAATCATTACTGTTTGTCCACATTGTTCCACAAATATCTACTAATCTCTATTCATGTTGGGGCCCCGGGGGAAAAAGAAGAACAAGACAGAGCTTCAGGCCTCAACTAGTTTACAGTTCTTCTCACTACCCTTAACTTACAATTTTCAAACTATGCTGTTTGTAAATTTTTCTGCATTTGTTCATGAACAGAAGAGTTTCATTCTGTGACAATAATATTTTTAAAGTGTTTTCTTATGGTTACAGTTTGAGTAAGGTATTAGTAAGTGACCTTGAAGTTTCTTCATTTTAGAACAGGATTAAATAATACCTATCTCACTAATTTGTTGTGAAGATTAATATGATTAAATGTGATGACATGTATGAAATGACATAGTTTCTTACAGATATCCAGTAATGGTCACTTAGATCTTGATCTGAATCGAGTTTATAATGAAATATTGTTGATTAGTATTGATTTAACCTTGTGGTGTATATTATTAACATACAAAATAAAATGAAAATATGTCAACTCATTATATGCTGAAATCCAGCTTCTGAATTCCAAAAAGAGCCTACACCATGTTCTCTTTTATGGAAGTCAGGCAACGGAGACCCTCAGCGGGCTCTTTGTATTTCAGAGATAAGTCGTGGAAGTAGTTGGCGTTTATGCTGAAGGCCAGGAGTCAAAGGAAAGTTTACACTCAAGTACAGGCTTCTCAGCTGTTTATAGTGAAAACTTTGAAATCTCCTCAGAAAATTCCCTTTTGATTTTTATCTGCTTAACCAGGCAGTCCACAGATTCCAGAAGAGTTTCACCCCTTTTTCTTTGAAATCCAGGACCTGCCCTGAGCTTGAACTGGAAATGGGGCTCCTTATAATTCACCAAATTCCATTCAACAAACATCAAAGACCTCAATGCACTGCTTGAAAACTTTGTAGATGTGGGGAGAAACTTTCCACACACCAGGAGAAGGACAGCAACCATCCAATCCACTGATAGGAAACATTGTATCTGCTTTTCCTTTATCTACCAGAGCTAAGGAGAGAGTGCTTTTCTTGATATTCTTTGGGCTGAAATTTGAAATGTGAACTAAGATTTTGCTTCTCTGATAAGTCCCAGCCTCGGAAGAAAGGCACCTTGAGTCCTAGCTGCAGACAGGGACATTCCTTCTATTTACTGAACCATCACTCCTTAGGGCACTAGGAGTATTCCTCACCCTTCTCTACCGTCCCTCACCCTTCTCCAGTCTCCACCTGCCCAAATCGAAGTGGCTTCTTTCTTGCCAACGAATCCAGGTAAGCTTTGGAGCTTAAGCAAGGCAACAATGGTCCCAGGTGCTATGAAGTGAGCTAGCAAATCAAAATAAGAATGCCCTGAGGGTTTCTGCGTAAAAAGTGTAGCTCTTGATAATTGCCATAAGGGACACAGTCCAGGATGCCTTTGTCTATTTTGACAGATGTTTCTCCACAAGGATGTTCTTCAGGGATCTGCATTTAGCACATTCAAACCCCAAACCATCATCATCACTCTATTTCACGGAGCGCTTGGTACGTCTGTGTCAGGCATTGTGTGCTGCCCATTTCTTACTTGACCCCATTTCAACCCTCGACACTCTACAAGGTTGGTTTTATCAAACCCATTTTCTAAAGGAAGGCATCAAACCTCAACCTGGTCAAATAACTTAGCCGAAGTTTCATGATTAACTCAGTAAAAGTGAGATTGGTTCCCAGGTCCGCCTGA
>PVJI01025054.1:0-21020 GCA_004026765.1 Micronycteris hirsuta | reverse complement strand
AAGCAGCACTAGATTTTCCTATTATTTGCCCTTCTGCAGAACACACAGCAAGAACCCACCGGCCAAAGCTCTCTGCTGCCCTGCACGCAGCCTTCCCTCACAGGGGCTAAGGCCTGGACGTCCCTCGTCCACCGCGGGCTGAACCGGGGCTTCCCACGTCTTCCCTAAATCCTGGCCTGCTCTGTCTCCTCCAGGAGGCTGACGCGTGGATCCCAAAGTCTCGCTCTTCTCTCATCAGCACAGACACGCGCTCTATGGTTTTATCCGATGTGGGCGGGTGTATTCTCCCTGACACGGCGTCTCCCTGCAGCTATTTCGCTCTTTTGTCACCACGACATTCCACAGAGCTGTCTGCACGGCCCACCTCCACTTCCTCTCTCATCTGCTCCTCATCCCACCTGTCCGCGCTCCGCTCTCACTCCGGTTCCTGCAAACCTCTCTGTCCAGGGTGCTGAACAGTCCCCATGGAGTGATCCAGCAGGACTTGCCTGTCCTCTCTCTCCCCTCTAGGCACCGGGCAGCAGAACCCAGCCCTCGCTTTGTCTGAGGACACTCCCTCGCTTAGCTCCCTGCCACTTCTCCATCCTGAGTTTCCTGCTATTAGGAGTTGACTGATTGCCAGTTTCTTGGCTGGATTCGTCTTTCTACTCAGCCCGCCCTGCTGGGGTCAGCCAGGGCCCGGTCCTGGTTGTTCTCTCAGCACTTGGATTTCCCATGTGACATTCTGCATTATTCTTCGATGTGAATATTCCACATCTATTTCCACAAGCAGAGGTCTATATACTGCTCATATTTATGTTCCCAGTGGCATTTTTACACAGGAGTCGTGGGTGTCAAAAAATATGAATGTATTAATTGAAGTCTTGGGCTCTTTCCCTGTTGCCAGACTTGATATTATTTTAGGATGACAATCTCCTTCACTGAAAGTCAAATGTATCCAGCTGGAACCTGAAGGAAGAGAAGGAGTTGGCGGGCAAGGAGGTAAGAGAAGGGTGTCACTGTCAAGGGCAACAGGCACTGTCAAAGCTTAGCACTGGAAAGAAAATAGGGCAATGTGAATGTAGGTCAGAATAGCTGTAGCCTAGATTATTGTGTCCCCGAGAGAAGTGGTGGACATAAAGGCTGGAGAAGTTAATGTGACTCTGGCACTGAAGTGCCTTTTATTTCATGTGAAGAGTTTTGCATTTTATCCTAAGTTAATTTGGAACCCTTTAGCTGGGAGAGCTTTTTAGATTTGTAAATCAAAGAGAACAGCTGGACTACAGAACTCTCCTCTGGACTGGAAGAGAAGAATATAGACATTACTAAATTTGTTTTTGCTTGCTCACACCTGTGTATGTGCACATACACATTCATATAGAATATCTCTTACAAACTCACTTGGGATACCTATATGCTATTACCTTATTAACATTCAGGTTTACATGTTATTTATCCAACCCTACAACAATTTCACAATATTTTAGCAGAAGAAATATTGAACTATTCCCATGTTTTTTTCTGCAATTCTACAAAAAGCACATAAAACTCTACGGGCGTATTAACACTCAGTGGTGTGCCACCTGTAATTCATCATGGCAATCTGCCAAAGAACAAGAGTTGGCTCTAAGGTAATAAAGAAAAATATTTTGTTTGTCCATTAGAATGCTCCCTGGTTCCAGAAAATTCAAGACTTAAGAGTTACAGCATGATGGAGTCAGATGGACCTTAGACATCAGGGGACCGGATCTCATTTCCACAGGTGAGATGACTGAGGTCTCCGAAATGACAGTCACTTACCTGCTCATTGTCCTTACATCTATTGCTTGGGTGCAGAGGACAAAGCTTTTGCAAGTTTTGAGAGATTCCCCCCCTCCCCACCGCCCAGATTCACCACATGGAACAACCTACCTACCGCCTGCTGGTGTTTCTGTGCCTTATGCTGAATTACACATGATAGCCCTGTGTACTTCTACACATACCCATTCTTTCTAAATGATTGAGTCACTCCTCTGATCTTGGAATTCCTTCTGTAACATAATAAAAATAAATGAAACCATAGCTTCCTTCTATCATAAAATACTCCTTTTAATTGAGATCAATCACAACGGAAGCAAAATAGGAGCTTCTCAGACAAGATTCAGATACTCACCATTTCTGTTGGCCTCATGCAGTGAGGTGATGGATACATAAAGCACCTGATTCTCCTCACTGATGGAATCAGCATCTCCAAAGACCACCCCTAGTTCCACAGCCCCAGGGGAGAGAAGATAAACCATTGTCTTCCCTTCCCTCACGTGTAGAGTCTGTTTCTTAATGTAAAATCACTTCAAGTTCGGTTTAAGTTTAGTGATTAATTGACACATCATTATTTTAGAGTGCCCTTTTTTTGGAGGTGTCAAAAAAAAAGAGAGACCACTCTTTCAAAACTGGTAGTACTCTCTAAAATAATGAATTCTATTCAACAATCTTTAGCCAGCTGTTATCAAAACTCTGCTCATATTAATACTATCTTTTATCCAATGTTCATAATCCAGCTGTAATGATTTCTTTTGATCTTTATTTCATTACACTCCACAGATCTGTAACCCTTCAACTGAGCCTGAGTGTCTGATCTCCAGTCAAGCAGTGTTCTAAAGAAGTCAGTTTTGCTGACCTTGAACAAGATGTTATTAATGACCTCGATCATTGCAGTTGGATGTTGTTTTCACAAGTCAGGAAGCTGTGCTGGATGAAATGACAGAAAACAAGGCAGAACTCTTTTCTGTGTGGAAGCTGTAATCATAAGCAGTGACCCGGAGAAACGTCACTTACAGGGGGCTCCCAAGTTGTCATGCTTAGTGCTTAAAGGAATCCTGAAAGTTTAATGTTTAAAGAAAGCGTGTGTGAGTGTGTATGTGTGTGTGTGTGTGTGTGTGTGTGTGTGTGGATGAGAAGAGGTTTGCAAAGATCTAGTCAAGTTAAAAAACCATATAAATCACTGTTTTGTATGATACAGTAGCAATACTTCCACTCACAAACTCTATAAAGAAACACTAACTGCACAGTTTAGATAAAACAAATGGAACAAGAATAATTAATGGACATATTTGCCAATTTTACATCATTTCCTCCTAATAATAATTTAATCTTTTTTCACATTCAAATTAGAAGTCAAAGAATCTCCTTTGTATTGACTTTCATCAGCTTATTTTTTAAAAGTAGTTTCTATTGGTGTTTTCCAAACACCTATAGATAAGACAATAAATCCTTCAAATCCTTAATTCATAGCATCTAAATTTGTGGTTATAACTATTTTGGGCTGCCGTAAGCATATTTAATATTTTTATCACCTTGCTCAGTTGGGCCTCACCTACATTCTCCCTAAACTATACTTTGTTTTTTTTCCTCTGAACACTTCTGGGACTTAGTGTTCTTATAATCTGAACGGGGATCAGAAGTAAACACCTCTCCACACTCCAAATAAAAGAGGGAGGTACCTAGGGGCTGGTTATGCCTGGTGACACCTTGAGACTATTAATTCGGAAACAACGGGGACAGGACTACGAAGGTGCACCTGCAGGGCTCTGTCAGCAGGAAGCTGAAGATTGGTAACCAGCATCCTATCCGTTATTCCTCAGGAACTTGCATTCATACCACATATGCAGATTATTAGAATTTTAACCTCAGTTAGGTTACTATCCCAGAATCTCCTGGTGAAGGTCTTCAGACAGCAATATAGACTTTCAACTATACCCCATCTGATGTCAACGGATAGAGCTGCCCAGAAAATAAGATAATCCTGTGATTTTGCAAAAGTCTATAATGTGGGTGTTTATGTGCATGTTATTTCTGTGTCTTCCTGATTGAGACTTTTAGCCACAGAGGGTTGTTTTTCCTCATTTAAAATATACAGTTAAGTCCAGGACCCAATTATTCACCATGCCATAAGGGTAAGGATATTCATATATCAGCCCCTTCTCCGGCCCCATCACCCCATGGGCAAAAAAGAAAGTAATGCTCATAAAACAGAGAGAACTCAGGAAACCCACTGAGGGACTGAAGAGTGGAAAAAGTACTAGTTTGATGACCACATACTTCTGTCCCTCAGCCACCCTCCACCAGCTGACAAACCCAAGAGCAAAGACCTGTTTGAATAAAACAATATCAACTGCAAAATGAAAACATGTAGGACAGAAGCACTATGGATTATGTACATTAACACAATCATAAAATCTGATTTTATTTAAATAGGGATAAGGCAGGGAGCAGAACTCCTTGGCACTCTATTGTGATAGAATCTCTAAACATCATCTGCATGAGCTTTACAGATTATGGGAGACATTTATCATCACAACTGCAGGCACAAATGGCTCATGACCAGAGACTGTTTGGAGGTGGCCAATACCCACAAGGAACGTGATTAACTGATGTTAAATAATGCAGGCGGCCGCTGTGGGGGGCTTCCTGGACTTGGATGAAAGAATGCCTAGAAGGTGGCTCCTGTGTAATTGGAACCCCATGCTGATGAATGACATTTCCTTCAGTTACCTGGCATGATTAGCATGACCCCCCATTGGTCAGCTAATTAGACATAAATCTGTTAACCAAAAATAACTTTTTATGGACTTTCCATTGCTTAAATCAAGCTTTTGCATATTTAAATCATCATTTTATTTATTATGTAAAACACGGTCTCATTTCTTCTTTATGGGTAAAGAAGAATTAAAGAATGGATATCAGAAAACAAACAGTTGACAAAGCTTTGTTTATTTTGATGGGTACGGAATTTGAACAAGGCAGGGAAAATGGAAAAACTACCAGCACATTCTTACTGTGGTTATTTTCAGAAATCACACATGTCCGCCGAAACCCAGTTTATACCGTGCATTTGAATATTCAACAACACTGGGCCATACAGTCAGCTGTGCAGACAGGTAACTGGTGTCATCGGGACAGGCCTGTACCTGCAGCCAGTCCTTTTGCCTGCTATGCTATGCCACGGATCCTGTCTCCAAATACAAGTCTAAGCCAAAGGGGCACCTCATAGTTTTCTCCTAACCCACTGAAATCATGCCACTTTTTACTTTACCAGAACTAGGCCCAAAGGCCCAGCTCAATTTCTTTTTCCTCCCTAATGATCCCACATTGAATCTATTAAGAACGAGACTAGGTTGCCCACCCAAGAACATCAAATGAAGCCTCAAAAGGCTTAATAGAATAGAAACAGAAGAATGAACTAGGCCTATGGCTACAACAATATTAACAATTACAATGAGTCCTCTTTAGATATTATCAAAGCATAATTCCATTTAAATCTTAGATAGCCCCGAGAAGTAGACCAAGCTATCAACAGTATACTCATGTCTATATAGAGAATCAAAAGCTCATAGTCGGTAAGTGTCTTGTCCAAGGTGAAATACTAGCAAGTAGGAGAAACTAGACCGGAACAGGTTTTTCTGACTCTTTGCGTAGAACTTTTCCTCGACAAGAGTAGTTACCTAAACATGGAACACAAGTTATGAAGGGCCATAGGGTCATTTCATTAAGTGTAAATGTGCCTTCACCAGTACCAGGACCTACCTGAAGAACGAATATTCTTCACAAATATTCTTACCTGGCCTAGGGTCACAGAATTGGGGGTACAGGAATACTAGGTGGTAGCCACCCCACCCCATTCCTCTCATGCTTATGTCTGTCTGTCTGTCTGTCTCTCCCTCCAGAAAGGGTAGAAGCCAGGGCTTTGGAGTCCATTTTTCTGGCTCTACACTTACTAGCTGCATTACCTAGGACTAGTTCTTGAACTTGTAGGCCCAAATCTCAGTTTCCTCTACTGAAAGGGTTTAGCACAACTTAGATAACACAAGTAACTATTACCAATTATGATAGCAACCTTCTAAAATATATGCTATTAGTGTTTTCATGCATAAGTATACATTTAAATTGTAAATCAACTTAAATAAACTTTCTGCTGGCATACACTTTCTCACTCATAGGTACCAATAATTATAACTCTACCCTACAGGTCTATCATTTTATTATTCCTATCAGTATTATAATATCATTATTAATTACAATATTAAAAGAATGCTTATAGTAGTAATATAATCAATATCACGTTAACAATAATATAGCATGTACTACCATAATAATATAATAATTATTCTATTGTTAACTTAATAATTATTAGAATGTTAACATAATAACCTAACAGGCTGGAACACATTCTTTTACTCGCATGCCCCTGCTATTTTTTTCAGGTCTATGGGGATATATTCTCTACTTCCAATCTGCAGATTACAAAGTAGCTTGACAGCCATGGTTAGCAGTTATTTAAAGAAGTTTTCAAAACACCTCAGTGGGAAGGCACAGCTAAAAAATTCTGACAGAAACTTTCAAGACAGCCAAGAGGAGGGTGGGGCTTGGTACTCGCTGCCAGAATTATCACAGCAAAACCGCGCACTAAGCAATTGCGGAATGAATACTTGAAAACTAGCCCAGTGTTTGGTAGCAATATGCAAAAATTGTCAAACTGATTAATGAATTCTCACCCTTCCGCACACCAACTCCCAGAAATATTCTAGAGGGAAGCTGCTGTTCAGTTCCCATGTGGCTTGTAAGTAGGAAAAGAAGGCGTATTTTTGCAGAGAGACTTTCCGTGGCAGTCCAAAGCTGGTGAGGTGCCAGGGCTCTTGTCCATAGACGGCGGCATGTCCTCCAGGGTCGCAAACACAAACAGTCAGTATTCACTCATTCAACACATATTTATATAGAATCAAATATATGGCCCTCGATGTTCTAAGCAACGGATATACAGTAGCAAAAAAATAGATAACAGTCCTTGTTCTTGGATCTTATGTGTGAGTGTGTGTAGACAGGAAATACATAAATAACTGAAATATACGCACCTAGGAGACTGAGTGAAACTAAACATTTCTTTCTTTAATAGCTTAAATATTTTATTAAATAATTGAGTGATTTGGGGCAAGACATGTTACCCTTTACAAAGCAAGTTTTATTTATTGAAAGAACATAACACATTCCCTACCTCTTTAGACCTTCTAAACATTGAAAGGGAGAATATTTGAGATATGATAGTATTTTTTTCTTTCTGATCAAATTTTTTTTCCTTTTCCTAAATTACTTTATTGTTGTTCAATTACAGTTGTCAGCATTTTCTCCCCACCTTTCCTCCCTCTCTGCCCTGCCAAACCCCACCTCCCTCCCTTGCTTCCACCCTCTCGCTTGGTTTTACAAATTGACTTTTAAAATTATAAAAGAAATGAAAATAAACATAAAAACCCACAAAGCAAACTCTTTGACTGCTGTGAACTTGGAAAACATGATAATTTGGCATGATTTTGCACACGGTGGTTTTTACTTCATGGGCCAGTTCTTCTGAAATCAAATATTGTTCCAACTTGTTTTCCAAGAAACATTTTCTCAATCCTCTTCATCCTGAACCTTCCTTTGATATATCTGAAAACGTCCATGCCTGCATCCATTTTCAATTAGCTTTTTCTTATCTTCTTCAGTATGTCACATGCAGTTCAAGAAGTAAAATAATTCAGTATAAGATCTGCGACTCAGGGTGAAAGGCCACCGCTAAGGTACTCCATGATCAGGGACAAAACTCTAAGACGGCCCTCATGGCTCCACCCCCTGGGATCCACACCTGAATGAAAGCCGCCCCCACCTCAGTCCTTACATAGAATGCTGGAAGAACCTTTGACTGATTTCTAGCACAAGCGAATATGACAAAGGCGAAGAGATTTTCTTTTTATTTAGGTGTAATTAGGAATCCTCAGCAACTGACTTTCATTCAATGGGATATTATCTCGGGTGGGCCTGATCTAATCAAAGGTCCAGAATTTGGGGGGATTTGTGGGGGACAGCAACAGAAAACCAATCCACCATGATTTCAATCTCTACATTTAAATTTCTCCTGCAAAACAACAGTAAAATGAAAGTGAGGGAAATGAATTCAAGACTGTTTTGAAACTAATGAATAGATACATAAAGATTCATTCCACCATTCTTTGTTCATGTTTGAACAATCCATAATGTTTTTTTTTAAACATGAAAACAAGGAATTAAAAAAGACATCTTTTGTTTCACATCTATTTCGTTTGGTGCTGAGACAAGATATGAAAGCCAATCTGTTAATATTCCTACTGACAGCAGATAAAAAACAGATAATTTTAATCGTGAAAAGGGGACCACATCAGTGATTCCAAAGATGCATGACTTGAACATGCACAATGATGATAAACAGCATAAATAGGAACAGGTTGCCAAAGTTTTCAAAAGAAAACTTCTGAACCAATTACATTCATTTGAGGGGACAGTATATGTTTTATTAGAAGGGATAGTCAGAGTCCTAGTAGGTTTTTATTTTGACTAAGATTAATGTTTCTTTGCTTTGTATCTGTTAAGAGCCAGTGTGGAAAAGAGAGTACCACAGTGTATTTGGCTAAGTTTATGTTTTTAGTCACCAGAACTCAACTCATTCCCAGTTTACTGAACCAACTCTGAAAAGGTCGCGGAGTTTTGTTATTCTCCCAAATCATACAGAAATGTCTGCTGCTCGTGGTAAGAGCTTCAGGTGCAGACTTTTAGCAACAGAAGCTCAAGGTAAAAGAATTTCCTACTGTGAGCCTCTGACAGTCTACCACGAAGCAATGAAGAAATGCTGGCCCTGCCTGAGAAATTGAGCAGAGGACAGCATCTTACTGCAAGCATTCTGAAAAGCTCTGAACTGCCGATCTAGGACAGATATTCCAGAATGTGACCGGTCCACAGGATCCAGGTTAATCACAGCATAAAGACTCAGAAGTTAGACCAGGTGACCTGTACCAGCCCTTCCAATTTCAGCCACCTTTGATTCTGACATCTGCTTCAAGCCCTTTCTCACCAGCTGGGAGTTAGGACGCGTGTGCTGTGTCTGATTTATGTGGGTAATATCGGCTCTGGTGCTCTCTGCTCTCTTTGCCTCGGGTCTCTATCTGGACATTTTCCCGTTTCATTTCTAGCTCTGAAGCCCGCCCCCCCCCCCATCCTTTATCATTACAGCATTCAAAAGGATTGAAATAAACATGTCAAGGGAGAAGGCCGGTCTTCTTCACAGTAACCGCATTGTCCCAGCGTTCCACTGTGACCTGCCGAAATGCTATACGACATGGCCTCGTGCCCACAGAAGGAACATCGCACTCGACCCCCCTCCCACCCACCAGTCTAGCGCTAAAGCAGTTTTCATCCACTGCTCCTGCTTGTCTAGAAGGGACTTTACAAAAACAAACAAACAAGCAAAAAACCTTTAGGCTCACCTGGCAAATTAGGGACCACAGCCTAGGAGGCCTCTGGGGGATCCCTGTTATCTTTATTGTCTAGCCCATGACCTTGTCCCTTTTTATCTGCATCTTTCATTAGTATCCTCCCTGCTCCCACCCCCGCAGCTCCCTGTGAAGCCCCTGTGAGAATAGCGTCTTGCTCATTTTTACGGAGGCAAAGCATTACAGAGCTCTTAGTAGGTGCTGGATAACTGTTTATGATCCGCAGTGCCACATGATGCCAGCTACCAGATAAGGCTCACTTCTAAGGGGAGGTCAGGGGCTAGTGAGAATCTGTGTCTCACCTATTGCTGCTCCTCGTTCTCCTCTTTTTTTAAAAAACATATTTATTTATTTTTAGACAAAGCAGAAGGGAAGAAGAAAGAGAGGAAGAGAAGCATCAATGTGTGGTTGCCTCTCACGCGCCCCCTCCTGGGAACCTGGCCCACAATCCAGGCATGTGCCCTGACTGGGGATCAAACCAGTAACCCTTTGGTTCACAGGCCAGCACTCAATCCACTGTGCCACACCAGCCAGGCCTCAACTACCAGGAAAGAGTTTCACTTCGCATCTGAATTTATTTAGTAGTCAAAGCAAAATGCCACTTACTTTTGAGTTCCCTTTGTTCACTTAGAGGACATTTTCTGAAAACCCGTGATGTCTGAAATTGCTTACTGAAGGTGCAGGGTAGTGAGAAAAAAAAAAATGACTGGTTCTGAGGCGTCCCATGGGCCCTGTCAAGAACAAACTGTGTGACTTTTGGCATTTTGAGCTTCTCAGGTTGTGTGTGGGTGTTAGTGTGAAAGCGTGTGTATGTTATGCGTGTGTTCCCGGCAGCAGAACACTTGGTGCTATAGCGATAGTGGGAAGTGCCGTCTGTCTTGGCCTTTGCTCACTGGACTCTTGCACTTGGGAAGAAACGTCAGGCTCCCAGAGCTCCCCCCCACACAGTCTCATCGGCCAATCTACTATAATTAACCCCAAAGGACCCTAACTTGCCTTAAGAATGCCCCCTTTTTTCCAGATTCCTTCTTTCATTTGAGTACCCTGAAGTAGGAAGAAAATAAGAAAACACTAATTAGATCATGTGCAATTAAAAAAACTCCTTAATCATGCATTGCCATCCCCAAAATGAGAGCACCTTTATTGGAGCATGGTACATGTCGACGGAGCCCTTCTCAACCCTGTAATTCGCTGTCTAGTTCATATATCAAGTCCGTAATGGTCACGCGCAACCCCCCCCAAGCCACTTCGATTATTTGCCTTCCTTCCTTAACAATCTACACTTCCAGAGCTCAGAGTCTCTGCTAAATAAAATTTAAATCCATTCTAATTAGTAGCGTTCACCATAAAAATGGAGAACCAGCTGTTCACTGACCTTGCATTACACTGCTCATACATATTGCCCACCAGACTATTCTTGCATCTCTTCTTCATGTTAATTAATGCCAGACTTTTGCCATGCTGATACGGGTGTTACTTTTGCTCACATTGCTAGTAATTTTATTGTGTTTTCTCGAAGTGCTCAGGTTTGTTGTAACGAATGGACTCAACTGTTTAACGGCCAGGCTAAAGGTAATATTCCAGTAAACGGTAGTCCACTGAAGAATACATAAAATTAACAAACACCAGCTCGCATAGAAGGTTTGTTTGAAATACCAGTTTAAGTTACATATAAAGAACTAATTTTATTGCAATTACTTTTCTTAAACAAATGATTCTGTTTTAAATGATCACCTAGGACAGGGGTACCAAATGCATTTTCACTGGGGGCCACATCAGCCTCGTGGTTGCCTTCAAAGGGACGGATGTAATTCGGGGACTGTCTAAATGTAACTACTCCTTAACAGTTAAGCAAGAACTCAGAGCTGCCACAGGGTAGAAACAAGGTGCCGGGCTGGATAAAACAAAGTGGAGGGCTGGATTTGGCCCTTGCATTTGCCACCTGTGACCTAGGATGTCAAATATTTGTCTTAGCAGGGACAATTTATTTTGGTGAAGACACTATAGGAAATTGCATTCCAAAAAAGATGAAATGCTGGTGGAGGCACAGTAGCCTGAACACATTCTCTACAGAACTCGGTTACTATAGCGAGAAATTATTGCAAAAGAAATACAGGGACCAGCACAAATAATGCCCCATGTTATTACAAAATCGTTTATTACAAAATCATAAGCATGTCATTCTGCAACATAACAATATCACACTCAAGCACACCATATGACATTTTAGATGAAATGTTCAAATTAAAACTATAAATTATCAAACCCATATTATTACCCTACCAACCACACTCAAGCAGGCCTTACTTCTGCTGGATCCTGTGGTTTTCAGGGTTTGAAAATTACATGGCAGAAAAACACTGCTCTTCATATTTTGCACGATAGCATCTTCTCCATCCCCTTTATTCTTATCCTTTTAGTCAATCACGTTTTTTGTTATGAGACAGCTACAAAACTGATGTTTTAAAAACTACAGAAAAATATAAATATCTCTATTGCCCATAATTTCAATAGAATTACTTGCACAATTTATAAAAACACATTTTCTAAAGATTTTTCACTTTTTATCTTTTTTAGAAAAATATTTTATTGTTGTTCTATTATAGTTGTCTCAATTCCCCCCCTACCCCCCTGCCCCCCATTGCTCTCCCCGGCCCCGCCCACCCCCTTCTCCCACAGTCAATCTCAACCCTCTTGTCCTTGTCCACAGGTCACTTATACCTAATTCTTGACTTGACTCTTCCCCTTCTTTCTCCCCTTCTCCCCCCTCCCTCCTGGTCGCTGTCAATCTGTTCCTTGTTTCCATGCCTCTGGTTCTACTTTGCTCTTTTGTTTGTTTTGTTCATTAGGTTCCTCTTATAGGTGAGATCATATGGTATTTGTCTTTCAGCGCCTGGCTTATTTCACTTAGCATAATCCTCTCCAGTTCCATCCACGCTGTCATGAAGGGTAGGAGCTCCTTCTTTCTTTCTGCTGCGTAGTATTCCATTGTGTAAATGTACCACAGCTTTTTGATCCATTCATTTACTGATGGGTACTTAGGCTGTTTCCAGCACTTGGCCACTGTAAATAATGCTGCTATGAACATAGAGGTGCACAGCTTCTTTTGAATCAGTGCAAGTGTTTGATCTCTAAAGTATATAAAGAACTCATATGACTCAACATCAAGAAGACAAACAACCTAATTAAAAAATGGGCAAAGGACCCAAACAGATACTTCTCCAAGGAGGACATACAGAAGGTCCAGAGACATATGAAAGGACATTCAATATCACCAGCCATCAGAGAGATGAAAATTAAAGCCACAATGAGATATCCCCTCACACCGGTCAGAACAGCCATCATAAACAACTCAACAAACAGTAAGTGCTGGCCAGGATGCGGAGAAAAGGGAACCTAGTGCACTGTTGGTGGGGAAGCAGACTGGTGCAGCCACTGTGGAAAACAGTGTGGAATTTCCTCAGGAAACTAAACATGGAACTGCGTTTGGCCCAGCAATTCCACTGCTGGGATTTCTCACTCTTTCAAAGCCGACAGAATCTCAATGAGTATTTTAAGGCGATTATTCCCACTTACCAATTGTGTATAGATATGAGTAAGGCTGATCACTGGTCTGAAACACGGCCTTACTGTCTCCTGCATTTTTAGAATAAGCAATAGTTCTAGGACGAAACAATGAGATATATAGACAATTCCCTATATAAATTGATTGTTTAAAACTTCTAAAGTGCCTTTTGACAATTTCTGATTATTTACTTCCTTTGAATTGTCTCAGATACATTGTTTTCTTTTTATAATATGCTTTAAGAAATGCTAAAATATTTTCCTGTGTTGTGTGCATAAAATAATTGAAATGTAGTATCAGTACAAGAATCAATAAACAGATAAATGGAACAAACTACTCCATACTAGAATTTAGGATAAGTATTTAGACATTGTAATTTAAATCTACGAGGTCGCCTTCTGGTAGATTCATGTCATTTTACATAATATTAGGAAGGAAAACAATGAGCACATTAGATTATGTGCTTTCCAATATCTATAATTTTTATATTATATGTATTGAAAAAGCTTATTTATAGAGATAGATTTTATCATACATATACATAAAATATATAAGCAAAATAAATGAACCGTCTATAATTTCTTTATATTTGACACCGAACTCTTCTAGATCACATTTAGATTTAGAGTTGGATGTTTTTGCTTTTCCAAACAAGGACATTCCACGGGCTACTAAAGCACATTGGTTGTGTGGCATTTTGGGACAAAAGCCATTGGTGTTATTAGCATTTGAAATCTGACTTTGTAGTTAGGTAGGGCTAGCCATGTTTTTTATTTCATCCTGTGGCATATCGGTAAACATAGTTGATTCAGCACCTCCGCCGAATATTTCTCCAACCATCTGGTTCCTAGAAATGAAGTGTGTCCCATTATTGTCTCCGGAGAATGATCTTCCTTGCAGATGCCTGTTCTACACGTTTTAATGCTGGGGCCTTTGATGTTTGCATGTGTACAGAGAACCAGTGGTTTGAGCCTACCTCCATGACCATGATTTTTACGTTTCACTCTTTGTAAATGTTCCAATAAAAACATATCTTAGAATCAATAAAATTCAGTGTCTTATAGACACCAAGAATTATTGCTCAACATGCAGGGTTATTCAAGAAAGTAGAGAAACAATAAGAAATCCACCTCTTATCTAAAGCAATGAATAATAATGTCCGCATACCAAACCTGACAGATGCTTTGAGGATCAAAATGCAATCAGGCATGCCTATAACATTTTTACATTTTGAAGCATTATTCAGCATGTGGTTCCCTAAAAGTAAATATATCTTAGACAATTTAGCAAGTCTGTTTGCTTTTTTGGCTTTTGTTTTTGTTTTCTTTATGTTTTTCAAAATTAACACAAGGAATAAATCCTGAAACTACTTTTCTACAAGTTGTTTTTCAACTTTTTAAATTCATTGTCAAATCCTTTCTTTTTTGCCATACATGAGCATTGTTATATTGTCTATGATAAAATTGTTTTATTTCTATGCCAGATTTTAGTGTTTCTATACAAAATTACTTCAACTCTTTTTATATCTTTCATACATTCAATACGCTGATACGTTGCCTGCATCACTATTCTATTTATGCTGATATAGCTATTAATCAAAACTTACTCCAAGTCCTTAATGCCATCATAAACACTTATAATCTTTATCTTTTAACTATAATGAAAATAAATATTAAAATAATTAGAGGGCTCGGCTAGCGTAGCTCAGTGGATTGAGCGCGGGATGGGAACCAGACGGTCCCGGTTCGATTCCCAGTCAGGGCACATGTCTGGGTTGCGGGCCAGGTCCCCAATGAGGGCCATGTGAGAGGCAACCATACATTGTTCTTTATCCCTCCCTTCTCTCTCTGAAAATAAATAAATAAAATCTTTAAAAAATAATAATAATTTAATTAGAGATATATTGGATTTAAGATATAGGATTCTGCATGGTATATCTACTCTTTGTAAAATTTCTCAACAATATTTTACATTCTGAATATTAGTCAAATTAGTGGCATTTCATTTATAACTTACAACCTGATCACTTTTTAAAAACTTATCAAACAAAGCAATATCAAAAACATAGGACAATTAATAAACATAAGTCAGGGAAATGTCTTAAAATGTTTAAACAGAAGAATGGATGTGTTGATTTCAATCATTACTGACCATCACACACTGAACTCTCAGCCCCCTGCAGAAAGGCAAAGGAGATACAGTGAATCAGAGTTTTCTTGCTGGTAAATAAGTTCCATAAATAATCTTGAAAAAGATCTTTTCTTCTTGACACTAAAATCTAGGCAGATTTACTAGGAAAATGCTAGACAGTATCTTCAACTGCCTTTTGTAAAAATGAAGAAATATTCTTTTATTACCACTTTTATATTATCATCAATAAAACATTAAAGCACAGAATTAAATCTTATTTTAGCAAAGATTTGTCTACCTAGAATTCATAAAATACATAGAGAGAGACAGCTCTGAGACCAATCCACAAGGTTGTATTTCTCAGGTAGAAAAAAGAATGTGAGTTTCTTGGTTCTGTTCACCTCTCCTTGGATTGAGTCATAATTTCCATACAGCCCTCAGATGTCTGCCAGCGGCTCTACTTACACATCCTCCTGTGGTTAAGCATAGGGGAGAGAAAAACGGGGGTGCTTTCTTCTCATAGGTCCAAACAAAACCAGGCATTCCTTTTGACTGTTTTACCCTGGGTCATGTATCTGTCCCTTACGCCATCACTGACCCCTGGGGCACGTGTCCACTGCTGGTCTGGCCCAGAGCATACCCGTATCCCGTGAGCTGTGCTGCAATCAACCTAATTAATTCAGTTGCGAGTTAGTGAAGATTTTCCCCTAGAGCACACCGTGGGGGATCTTTCCACAGGAATGGCAAAATAATCCCATTTCTATTCCACTAACTGATCATAGAACCACATCGAAAATTAGATCCTCTGGGATTCACTTCATTTCCACATAATCATTACACTTTTAAGATTTTTCTGTTTTACTGTGTGTTTAACCACAGAAAGGCAATGATTCTTAAGAATTTTAGCAATATATTTTATACATAGGTCAACTCATGCATGTTATTAGAATTATCCATAAAATATTATTTCATATAAAGGAATAAATGCGTATAAGTAAAATTTCCAGATAATTTAAATAACTAAGGAATTCAATTTTTAAAAAATTTATGAAAGTGTAGTTGACATACAATATTACATGAGTTTCAGGTACACAACATAGTTATTCAACATTTATCCACCTTACAAAGTGATCACCACATCTAGTAACCATTTCTCATGTACGAAGTTATAAGATTATTGAGTATATTCCCTAGGCCATACACTAAAAATGTTCTTATCACAAAGAAAAAAATGTAACTATGTGAAGTCACAGATATTAACTAAACTCCTTGTGGGAATTATTTCATAATTTATACATATATCAAATCATCATGTTGTGTACCTAAAACCTAATGTGATATGTAAATTATATCTTAATATAACTAAAAATAGTCTTAAAATTAAATTTATTGAGATATAATTGGCATACACTATAATGTTCCCATTCTCAACGTACAGGTGGACAAGTCTGGGGAACTGAATATATGCTCAGAGGCAACACCATAACCAAAAGGAGAATGTAGTGTATTTTTGTTCTAATTGGAACTCTCAGAACAGGAGTTTCAGAGTAGAGTGGACCAGAGCAGTCAGCAGCAGCCTTCAAGTTAGTCATCAATGCCTTTCCGAGCACCTGCTCACTGCCAGACCTTCTCCACTGGGGTTCAGGGCGTAAAGATGACAATGAAATGACCCCTGACATCAAGGTGCTCAGGGCTGAGTTGAAGTTCACAGTCATGGGTGAAACAGGCAGTCCCTGATGGTGCTACAAGTGATGGAGCGTGGGGAGGGGATGCGGTCCATGCAAACCACATCCTGTCTGGGTGGGAGGGGTGCAGGTGAGTGAGGCACAAGTCCACACGTGCAGGGAGGAGAGGAGAAATAATGAAGATGATCGCGGTGTGGGTGCTGTTTTGATGAATCATAAAGTAACGCCTGTCAGGTCCTCCAGGGGAAAAGTGAAAACCGCTCTTCACCCCCCACACCCCCACGACACATGGAGGGGGAGTGGAAGTGCGTGCATCGCCAAGTGCCTTGAGGATCTCTTAGCTAAGGCGCTGTGACTTACTGGTGGAAACAAAACTCTCTTTGACGGTTTCCTATATGCAATACGGAAATCACACACCAGTGGCGCTCTTTAATTTTTCAAACTGTAAATCGTTACTTATGCCGAGTGAGAGAGGGTGGAGGAGCTAGCTATCGGTAACTTTTAGTTTTGATATAGTTTATAAGATTCTCAAAAACAAATTCTTGATCATTGAGGCCTGCACTGAGGCGACAATGGCCCACTGCTGGACCCCCAACCTTCCCTGTGTCTCCTGTCCACCTGTTGCTTCATTTTGTTGACCTCCGGGTGTTAACAAAATGGGCTTTCTAGATAACGCATCATCAAACTCAGTTTTTCTCCTTCCTAGGCATTCACGGACTACTAGGCAGTAAGGGATGACTCTGTGACTGAGATTTAAGTGTGTTTCTTCCAGGACAAGCCCATGAAAGCTTTCCAGGCAATTTTCTCCCTATTTTTTCAGCTGCCACAGGTCTATGAAAGATAAAGAAGGTGACCTGTGAATTCGTTGTTGAAAATGGCATGGACATGCGTGACGCCATCCAGGGTCCTTGAGTTACTACTTTGAAAATAGTTACCAAGTGGGAATACCAGTTTTGTAAATCAGCAAGAAATAATTTTCTTTCGTGTTTCAGTCATGAAACATTTAGGAGCTTTCTTTTTAATAGCAGATGACTTAAACAAAAAGCCCACTAATTAATATTAATATTGGGGTCATTAATATGTCGTCTAAGTGAAGAAATATGATTTGAACTTTAAAATGGATTTTTCCATCACCTTATTTAGGAAAATGTACCGAGGGAAATGCATAACAATGAGAAATAAAGTATTTATTACATTTTAAGAAATAACATATTTAATCCCTACACTCACTCTTCCAGGGCATGAAGGATGAGACCTATTTTCAACTCTGCCATTTAATAGGCTCTCACCGACACGGTCTTTTCTGAACACGGCATCTTTACTTTTGCTTCAGGTCAGTTACAGTTCTTAGAAAATGCAAACGGAACTCACCTCCATCACCCGGTTCATGCTGCAACATTAGGGGGATAGCACCAACCCCTCAACTTGAAAGGGCTTTCAGGTTGACATAACCTAGGAATTGACCTTTGTCCTAATCAAATCACTCTGGGGGCCCTCCAGAATATTCTTCCTTTACCCCTCCTTGTATATTTCTTCATTCATAAATGTCACTGGCTGGGGTAGGGTGTGTTTTATAGCCCCCCCCCCAATCAAACAGGTCTAGTGTCCACAAAAGGTAACCTGAATACTTATTTTCATGTTAGTGATACTTACTGTATGCTTCATAAATAAAACACATGAATGAATGATTCACATGTGGCAGTTGTTAATAAATAAGAAAAGCCTACATTCACAGTTCCCTTTGACACTTGTATAAATGCAGTGTTCTGTTTGGAAATTCCTCTGAGGATGCACACGTGGGGACAATGGAGTATGTGACATATTTTGAAGGATAACTGCTGATTTCTGATTGAGTAGATAAGGAAATAAAAAATGTTAAATGGAAAGAAAACAGTTGGTTCAAAGTCACTACAATAAAGGACACATGTGTTCAGCTTCATACCCCTCACAGAATATTTAAGACATTATAATTAATTTAAATTTTCCTGGAGGCAATGGATTTCCTGATGTTTCCAATTTCATTTTCAACCGATACACGCAGTGTGAATACATTAGAGTTTTATGATTGTTTTCCCTCTCTACTTTTTGAGTAAATAATTCTAAAATAAGTAATCCCAAGATAGAAATGTTCATTTGATGATAAGATTTAATAGTTTGAGTCACTCTGGACCACAAGTAATAAAAACATTGCTACGTTTTTAGAAATTTAAATATCATACCATTTTACTTATCAGTGAAATGTCTATATAGCCATATGTCTATATACATAAATATATAGTAAACAATAATTTAGAAATAAAAATAATTCTAATTTTGTCCATAAAAATTTTAAAATATATAATAACCTGTTACCTGATTTCATAAACACAGTGTTTTGAACATACTTTAACTTTTAGAGAGATTAAAGACATCTTCATGTATATATCATCATTATATTTTTTAATGCGGTCATTGTTAAAGTCCGCACCATCTTTGTGACAGATTAAAGGTGACTGCAAATTCTTTGCTACTCCTTCCATGGGCAGGTGCCATCTAATTCTTATTCCTCAAAAGCAGGTCCCCAACAGCATGCTGAGGAAGTGACGTGGCACATCGGAGACACTCAGCTTCCTTGCAGGGCTCTGGGAACAAGGTCTCTAAGGCAAGCCGGCCACCACGGCGGAAGCATGACTCCAGAGACACCACCATCCCAAACCAGGTAGAGGGCTTCCCGAAGGAGGAGGTGCCGCATGGAGAGACAGGGAAGCCAAAGAGCAGGGAGACCTCACACAAGTGTGTGGTCAGCCCTTCACCGTGGAGGAGTCTCCCAGCCCCGACTACCCCAGCAGATGCCACAGAAGTTGGGTGAATAGCTCACCTGAGCCCTTTCTGCATTTCTGACCCACCTAATTAGGAGCAAATTAAAATTTTAAGACATTAAGTTGGGAGGACTTTGTCACACCACATTAAGTACCTAGAACAATATCAATAAATTCAAAGTGACTAGGATAAATTGAACTTAATACACCTAGTGATCAACAGATCCTAATCTGGGAGTCAGCATGCTTCTTTTCCTCTCTCTCCCACAAGGGAAAAAATTGAGTTTGGATTTACAAATTATGCTTGGGGACAGTATATTTTTAACATTTTCTTTCCCCTCTAATGTTCATTTCTGCCTAGACTGAGCTTGAGTCTATATTCTGAGTGACTGAGGCAGCTAGAAATCACACTGATGGATAAGTGGACAAACTAACAAACTTGGTAACAGTCAAAATAATTTATTTGATACTTGGTTATTGAGTAACACCTTCTGATAATTGATCATATTTTCTAAACAGTTTGATCATACATCAGACCTTGGAATCACTAAATCATGATATAACTTTTCTCCACAAACCACAACACAATTACATTTGGGCTTATTGAAAAGAAAGAATGTGAATCCGGGACTGGCTTTGATGCATAATATATCACTTAGTATACATTTGCTAGTTGGTGAATTAAAAAGTTGAACTGACATTTAATACTTTTCCTCACTTTTGCAACAGACACTGTCATCCAAACCACCATGTTTTTTCCAACAGCCAAGAATTCTGAGGATTTTTGTTCCTGATATTCTCTTAAAATGGAAAGTTCAGTGACCAGAAACCCATATGGCTTCTTCCTCACTTCACTGAACATAATCTCTATGAGTTTGTTTTATAGTGACCCATTCCACTATTCCCCTCGAAAAGATGACACAGAAACTCTGCAATATTTCCAGAACCTCAAACAGTGTTTGACATTATTATTGTTGATAAGAAAGTATTTGTTGAATCCATGAATGGGAATTTCTTACTGATGCACAGTATTAAAGTGTAATGAAAAATGAAGTTGGAGAAAATGACAGAAAATTATGGAGGATGTGAAATATAGGGGGAAAGTTGCATTTTGATAGAATAGGACATGCAGACTTAGTGTATATTCTTGAACAGGAAAGTAATTGAGGATATTCAGTGCCACAGGTGCATAGAAAATGGATTCCAGGTAGACGAACCTAAGGTCAGGGAAGGAGGCAGGCTCCAAAGTGCTACAGTAACAGTGTTTTAAATGAGGGTCTGCTTGAGGAGAACAGAACTGCTGTAAAATAATGTAAGATTTTGTTATACAGGGCCCGGCACAAATAACACCCCCTTCTTATTACAAAATCTTTTATGACGAAATCAGAAGCACGGAATCTGTCACATAACACCTCAAGCACACCATAGGGCATTTTAGATGAAATGTTCACATTGAAACTATAAATTATTACAGCCCTATTATTACCCTACCAACCACACTCAAGCAGGCGTTCCTTCTGCCAGACCCTGTATAACAAGAGAGCGGAGGAAG